>JAECUM010025885.1:0-32380 GCA_016617855.1 Megalonaias nervosa | reverse complement strand
CGTGGTAGTACATGCCGAGATGCTTAAAAATGTTTCGTTTTGAAAAACTACTATATAACTTCCTGTTTCTTTTTATTCCTATTATCCTAGATTCTGATGGTTTGTTTAGACGATCATAGGTATCGTTCATTTGTTTTTCCACCTGCGTTACTCGCGCTTTTAATAAACCTGATATCATTATCAAATTTATATTTCCAGAATCAAGCTCGAGCAATGATTTTTTAACAGGATTTCAACTTGTTTTTTTTCTTCTAGACAATCATCAGGATGACAGTATCCGCTTATGATATCAAAATTTCCTAATGCTTCTCTCAGCTGTGGTCTTCGCATATGTATGACACAAGCAAAATTTTTTTCTCCTTCCAATAATGGAGAATTTATCATTGGAATTTTAAAATTTTTCATAGTATTTATCGCACGTGCCGCTAGTGATTCATCCCTAACATATTTTTCTAGGTTAAAAATGTTATCATAAAATTTTCTAGCAACAGTTATAATTGGTGGTTCTGCCATTATTTTATAGCATTAGATTAAATTTGTTCACAATGATCATATCTGATCATCAGGTGTATATATTTGAAATGTTGTTAGTCCTGGAAATGGATGTTCAGCAGCAAAAACATTAACTCGAAAATATAAGTACTTGTTGACAATATTTTCTGTCGGAATTGTAAAATATTGTGTTGTTGTAATATACGTATTTACTGCACTATATAATGTTGTCCAGTCGATATCATTTTTTTGATCCTTCCAATTGCCAATTATAAATTCGACCAACACTAGAGTTTAATCGGCCGCGCAAATGAAATTGTCAAATAGCAACTTCAGTGGGGCATTTAATTTTGATCCCAAAATTTTCAACTTCTCCGTTGGTCGTCCACTCATGTCTATCAGAGAAAACGTAATAAGGATAATTTTCAGGATAATATGATAATGCGCTTACCTGAAACCCGGCTCTGTTGTCACTTTCCCTGTAAAGTGTTGGAATATACCCAACATTGTTTTTAGTTCGTTTTATATCACTAGACAGACTATCAACATACGCTTTATTTGTCAGATCATTAGGGTCAACTGGAACATATGTCGTAGTTATTTTTTTGTTTTTTATGTTTATATTTCCTTTCATTTCTCCGCCTGATCGTTTAAAATATGGGGTAAGTGCACTTTTTAACTGGCGAGGTTGCCGGTAATCCAGTTATTTTTTTCTTTTCTGACATATTTAAGTTACCTTACCGCTTGTGTGTTATCAACATTTTCTGGCGGATATACAGTTTCTAACCCAATAAATGTTTTATCTTTCATGTTAATATTGCCTGTAACCGTTCCACCGATTTTATCAAGTTTGTTATCATCCACGTATTTCAACTGTAAATAACTTACCGCTTGTGTTTGAATTACATTTGCTGGTGGATATTTAATCTCTGAATTTATAATTTTTTTCCCTGACATATCTAAGTTGCCGCTTAAAGTTACGCTGATTTATCTAGTTTATTACCGTCGACGGATTTTAGTTGTTTGGAACTATCAGCTTGTGTATCAAGAACATTTATTGGCGGATAATCTGTTTCTAAACCTAGTACTCGTTGATCTGTCATAAACAGGTTTCCTGTCATTGTGTCGCCAGATTTTTTTAGATAACCCGATAAATCAATCTTGCCGTTTGTTATTGTTGTACTTACAGCTGATGAATCTCCTAATGTTGTTCCAAATTTTGTATAATAGCTCATTATTTATTTATTGTCTGACAATTTTTATATGACAACAATGGCAAAGTTAACGACAACGTCGTCACCGATATTAAATGTTGATATAGAGCGGTTGGTGAAACATAAACATAACAATGAACTTCCAGATTGTCATTATCTTATTGGTGGACTAACTGGGTCGGGAAAAACAAATTTGCTTATGAATTTACTGCTGAGCGATAATTTTAACTACGATCGAGTTTATATTTATACAATTAATCCACAGCAAGATAAGTACGAGCTACTTAACGAATATAATAACAAACTTCGTGATGATCTTGATGCTGGTGAAGATTTTTTTTATTATCAAACAACCAGAAGAACTTGTTCCAGTTAATCAACTTGATTCGTCCGAGCATAAGATAGTAGTTTTTGACTATATTCCGCTAAATAATGTAGAGATGAATAAAATAAGATTATATTTTTCACTGTCACTTAATAAGAAATGTAATTCTGTTTATTTTGCCCAAGGTTTTTATAACGTTGATAGATTTATTCGGCGAAATACTGGTTGTTTTATATTATGTCCTGGACTGGACAATGTTGACGTTAGAAATATTGCAAACGAGCGATGTGGTGACGTAACAAAAGATAAATTTATTGAATTATATCATAAAGTGACAGCGGATAAATATAACTTTTTCTTGTTTGATAAATTAACACATAATCCAACTCAAATGTTTCGATGTTTTATTGAAAATTATTTGCAGTAAGTTTATATAATAATTATGGACAAACGAGCAAAATACAGAAAACATATAGAAGATCTAAAAAAAACTTGCTCAATCTCAAGCAGCATTTAAGCAGCGAGTACAGCAAGCACGTCGTGGACAGATAGTTGCCGCAGAAGCAGCAGAAACAGTTCTCAAACCAGTTACTGAGGCTCTACTTGGAAAACAACCTGAAGTGCTGACAATGTCTCCAGAAGAACTTAAGCGACTACAGGAAAAAGGTTTGTTTGGATTAGTTAAGGAACAACAAGAAGCAGCTGCCGCAAAAATTATTGGTAGATCTGACGAGGAAAGAAAAAGATTAGCTGAAGAACTTTCAGCACATATTCTTAATCCTGTTGCTAGACAAGTTGAAATAGATCGTCTGATCAATAATCCACTTGAACTTGAAAGAAAATTAGCAAGTTTAACAGTTGGGCCGATTAGGAGAAAGTTAGAAGATACAGAAAAAAAATAAAAAAAATTGAAGAACCAACAGAAAAGAGTTGGTATGAGGAAGAAGAAGCTAGAAGAGAAGCTATTCGAAAAGAGCAAGCTAGCATAGAAAGAGAAAGATTCGATGATGATCGAAAAAAGATGAATGATAAAATAAAAGATTATGAATATAAATCTTTTAACGAAAAATATGGATTTAAAAATGTTAGATTATATAATATTCGTAAAGATGATTTTGACGCTGATGAAAATATTAGAAAATTAACAGAAATAATACAAGAAAATGAAAAGGATGCTATTAATGTAGTATCAGATAATGAAAGATATAAAGAAAGTATTAAATTATATCGACACTCAATTATTGCTGGACTTTATAAGCAAGTTATTATTAATATAAAAAATAACATACAACATAATGACAACCTTAGTAGTATAACTACTGAAGCAAAATATTTAGATGAGGAAAGAATAGATTATACTGAAAAACTGTTAGCGGAAGGTAGTTTAATGAGAGAAAGAATGCGAGCTGAAGACGAAGAATGAGATCTAAAAAGATCACTCGAAGAAGCTGAAAAGTATCGGGAAAGAATGAAAAAAGTAGTAAAACAAGAATTAGTAGCAACAGAATATTTGGATTTTATGAAAGATTATGATATTTTTGATGTTGGTAATATTAATAAATGGAGCGAAGATAAATATAATGATCTTATTAAAAAATTAGATTATATTAGAAAAGATGCAGAAGCTTACGCTAAAATTGATACAGCTGCAATAGAAGATATTAGAGAACTTTCTGGAAAAGCTAGAAATGGTGTTATTGCTAGTGTTTTTAAAAATGCCGCAGAAAAATTTAGAGGTGGGAAACCTCAGAAAGAAGGATGGGATTTTAAAAGGTTGTTTGATCATTTTGATAAACTTCGCTTAGAGAGAGCTGAAAAATCTATGAGTAAAAAAACAGGAACAGGTGTAAAAATATTTGCATCAACTGCCGAAATGATTGGCAGATTAATGTTGCTGATATCGTCAAACGAAGCTGGGAATGTTGGCGCTGAAATTAATAATGAAATTATTGATACACTTGATCATTTAAGATCGGAAAATGTATTAGCATCTGATGAATACGAAACTTTACAAGGCGACCTAATTTTATAAATGTCAATTTTATAAATATTAATTTTGCATAATGATTTAATATAAACCAGAACGATTTAATATAACAATTTTATATAAAAAATGTCAACAACATTATTACTAGATCTAGTACAGCCGTGATAGCTAACGCGAAAGATAGCGCAAATTTGTCAGTAAATTATATTCCGCCAATACAACTTGATACTGAAAAACAGTATGAAATTGAACTAATTTCATGTATATGTTGGCATTCCATGGCTAACGTGAAAACTGGTGTCAATGATGAATTTGATTTTACTTTAACTCCAGCTCCAGGACCTACGTGGAAATCAGTTAAAATTCCACAGGGAGCCTACAGCGTAACTGATTTAAATAAGACGATACGCGAATTAATAACGAAAAATGGAGGAGTTTCAGACAATTTTGAACTGGTACCGAATTATAAAACATTACGCGCCAGAACAACATTAAAAAATAATTTGATAATAGATTTTTCATCAGCAACAAGCATAGCGTCGCTGATTGGATTTACTCAGAAGCAATACGGATCAACTACAGAACAAACTATAACGTATGATGGTGATTTGCCAGTAAATATAACCGACGTAAACACAATATTAATAAATTGCTCCATTGCAACTGGATCTTACTCAGCCCAGCGTAGTAAAGGACAAACGATATATAGTTTTTCGCCAGACGTTCCACCAGGCTCGCTCATGCAAATTAGTCTGCGGCAAGTTATTTATTATCCGCTAAATGTTGAAAATCAAATAACAGCAATAAATATGCAGTTGACAGATCAATCTGGAAAACAGCTGGATTTGAATAACGAGGTTGTTACTTACTATTTGCACTTACGCACAATCGTGATTGACAATAGCAAGCTATTATTTTATGCAACCTCAGATATAATGAAACAAAAAAATTTTACCGAAGAAAAATTATTGGTGGATTTTTGGGAAATATATTTACTAAAATTATTGAAAATGTTCCGGGAATAGCGCATAAAGTTGCACCAATTGCGCTCGACGCGTCAAAATCTTTTGCAACTGGAGCTGCATCTGCTGCTGGAACTGCGGTGGGACAAAAAATAACTGATAAAATTACTCAGAAAGATGCAAGTAATTTTCCTGGCGAGAAACCACCGACAATCAAACAAGTTATATCAGAAATCGCTCCAACAAAAGAAACTCAACGTGCTATGATAACAAGAACAAAAAAAGATTTTATCACCAAAAGGCGAGCAGATTATACAAAAGTTAATATCTAAAGTAACAGCGCCGCAATAATAAAATTTTATATAATCTAATAAATAAAAAATGTCTGTTAAAAATTATCTCGATTTAGCAGAAACTTATGACATCGATGACACTGTAACAGAATTTGAATATATTGAGTATCTCGACGAAAATTCTAATGACCCAAAGAAAACTGGTGTCAGAACATTTAATACCCGAGATGAAGAATTTTTTCTACTGCCACACAAGGCAATATTGGAAGTTCACGGCCAGATTATGACAATAGCTAATGTACCTGTTGCAATTGCAGCTGGAACAGAAGTAGCTCTTATAAATGATGGCTGGTATTTATTCAAAAGTGCCAGATATCAGCTGGCAAATCAAACTGTCGAAGATATTTCAAGTCACCTGCAAGTTACAAGTACAATCTTAAATATTATTTCGTTTTCCGACGATTACTCCAGATCGACTGCAACTAATATGATGTAGTTTAAAGATACCGGAAGTGGTGGGTCTGGTTTTATGGCATCGTCTGAGTTTTCAACCGGAGGTCCACCTCTTTTAGTGGCTGGAGCTAATGCCGCTGCAGATGCTGCAACTGTAAGAGATTTTCTTATTGCTAATGCTGCTGCGTTAGGTATAGTCGAACCAGGTGCGGCCGCTGGTGATGTAGCTACAAGAGTCTCACTTACTGCTGCTTGTAATAATCTTGGTATAACACCACCAGGTGCGGCTGCAACCGGCACTGAAATGTTGAATTTGATTAATAACTCATTTTCTATCGTCAGAAAAAATATACGTTATAATGAAGATTATACCAGAAGAAAGGCACTTGCAGCAGGATCACGTCAAATTACAATGATGTTGCCATTAAGTACAATATTTGGCTTTTGTCGCGATTATAACAAGGTATTTCGAGGAGTTAAACATACACTTATTTTAGATCGGGCAGAACAAAATGATTCTTTATTTCGAGCTGGTGGAGCTGATGTACAGTTTATCATAAATAAACTTGCGTAATGGATGCCCCGAATAACACCATCAATCAATAAAATGTCAGAATTAAATAGTATACTCGATAAACATACAAACAGAATTTATTTTCAGCAACATAAAATATATCAGACAGCAGTTCCAAATACTACCGACTACACATGGCGAGTTACAACAACATCAAGTGAACAACTTCCGAGGCAATTATTTATTGTATTTCAGCGGCAGGCGCGACGTGGTAACCAACAACAAAATAATGCAATATTTGATAATGCCGATGTTAGACGAATACATGCTAGACTAAATTCAAAGCAATATCCAGAACGAGCGATAGAATGCAATTTTGCAGATGACGCTAATAAAAATATTACTCGACCTTACATGCACCTGCTCGACGCAGTGCAAAAATATCAGGATGTTGGAGACGGATCTCAGATATCAGTAGAGGAATTTCGTGCACTTTATCCGATATTTTATTTTGATGTTAGTAAACATAGCGAGCGAGCTGTCGACTCAACAGCTGATATTGAAATTCCCTGGGCACTTGGAGCAGTTCCAGTAGCGCAGTTGTACGTGTACTCGTTAGTGATCAGCGACAGATCTATTACGATTGATTCTGTTGGAGGTAAAATGACAGTACAAGTTTAGTTTAATCTGTAATCTGTATATAATGACAAAATATATTGTAAAAGAAATATATTTGACTGATGGTCAAGTAAAAAAATTAGCAGCTGCTGTTGCAAAGCAGAGGCAGGTATCATTAAAATTCAACCCTAACACTGAAGGTGTTTTGAGTACTTTAACAAAATTAATGTTAACCAAAAAACAAGTAAATAAGTATAACCGCGGCAGACCTTTTGTTTTAAATTTAAGTGCCACACAAATAACTGCGATGGCAAAACAAGGTGGATTCTTTGGTCCGGCACTATCTGTAATGGCCAGAACGTTAATACCAAAACTTTTGCCGGTGTTAGGTACATTAGGATTAGCAGCAGCGTCTGGAGCAGTATCTGGTGCAACGAAAAAAGCAATTGAAGGTCATGGAATCGTTGGTAGTGGAATTGTTGGCAGTGGTATAAAGAAAATTTTCGTATGAATGTCGATGGTGATAGAAGTATAATTTTATGTGGACTGATAAATATAATGCCACGACAAAAAACAGCTAAAAGAAAGACAACGAAAAAAAAAGACACCTCAACATCGAAGAACAAACAAAGGCGGATTTATAGGACCGTTGCTGGCGGGAGTAGCGGATAGTCTACTGCCAAATCTATTAGGAATAGGACGAGGACTAACATTACCGCGCACAAGATCCCGTTAAGTAACTTTGATATACTTGATAAGCTAAAACAAGTAAAAAATTTCCACGGAGTTTATTCCAAAGATGAACTTAGCGCTGTACCAGCTGGGGGATCGTGTGTGATAAATATACAAGATTTCAACGACGGATCTGGCACGCATTGCGTAGCTGTTTGTAATAACAATTATTTTGACTCAATTGGACTTCCTCCAAGCGACGCAATAAAAAAAATATATGTCCAGATATAAAATAATAAATTACTCGTCCAATCAACTTCAACCTATTGGAACATCACTTTGTGGATATTATTGCGTGATGTTCATTAAACAGATGTCTAAATCCCCTGACAACGTGAGGAGATCGGATTCCAATTTTTTAAAATTTATTTTACAGTTTATCAAGCATCCTTCTCACGCCAATGATGAGATTGCAATTAATTTTATCTAAATTACAAATATATAATGTCAACATATTGTCTCAAATGTAAAACTAAAACAGAAAATATCAATGAAACAACAGAAAAAACAAAGAACAACAGGATGATGCTAAAATGTATTTGCGCAATCTGCAGAAAAAGAAAAAGTATGTTTTTGAGGAAATTGTCTGGAGCTGGATGCTCTGACGTTGTCAGGGACGTTATTTAAGTAGACGACTAATTAATAATTATATGCAAGTGCGATTCTGACAGAGATTTATGTCTCGAGCAAAATAAAATTCTCACATACTGTTAACAATGTAACAACGGAGAAATAATAGGAACAGGTATAGATATACATAAAGTAATTGGCAAATTACCAAAACCAAAAGGCGGTTGGACATTGCCAGGCCATAAATATACTGCACCTTATAATCCACTGGATAAACAACTAGAAGAAAACGATAATCCGCTGCCAGGACAAGAGCCTTACAATCAAGTTGATGAGATAGCAATGCGCCATGATATCTGCTACCGGGACAACGAACAAGATAAGCACGGCTTTGATAAAGTTATGTTGGACGAACTTCGTGATATGAAACCTACAAACGGCCTGTTTCACAAGCTACCAGAAAGGGTTGACCGAAAGTTGGTGCAGGGTTTTATTGGAGCAAAATATAAACTTGGACTCCGAAAGGAATTGTATGATGATCTTTCAGCTGAATTACACAAACCTAAAAAAAAAAAAGTTTCCGCGACGTAAAGTTGTCGCAAATGCCGTTGACGATATCTGGGCGATAGACTTAGTTGATGTGTCAAATCTAGCTGAATTTAATGATAATAAAGGACATCTTTTTAATGTCATAGATGTTTTTAGTAAGTATGCTTTTAGTGTTCCAGTTTTAGACAAGACAGGAACGTCGATAACTGATGCGCTAAAACAAATAAGAACAACTACAGAAAGAAAACCAAATAGAATCTGGACTGATCACGAAGCAGAATCTTTTAATAAAAAGTTCGAGCAGTTTTTGCTCCAAAATAATATCAAAAAATATGTTACAGGAAATGAAGGTAAAAGCGTTGTCGTCGAGCGATTTAATCGCACGCTAAACGAAAAAATTCATAAGTATTTGACAGCTAAAAGTACTAGTAAATATATTGATAATTTACAGAATATTGTTGAGGAATACAATAACGCGAAACACCGAACCACTAAAATGTCTCCAAATGACGCAATTAAAAATCCGATATTAGCAAACGAAAACATGTACCGCAGACATAAATTTAAAGTGAGTGATCGAGTTAGAATTTCTCTGACGAAAAGAACATTTGAAAAAGGATTTACTCCATACTGGAGCGAAGAAGTATTTGTTGCTGATAAAGTACTTTTAACAATACCTGTAACATACGCGCTGAAGGATTTATTGGGTGAGCCTATAACTGGTAGTTTTTACGAACAGGAACTTCAGAAAACTTCCCAAGACGTATTTGTTATTGAAAAAGTTATCAGATAGGGCGGCGACAAAAGTTTAGTTAAATGGAGAGGATATAGCGATAAATTTAATAGCTGGGTGCCAACTAAGTCGATGCAAAATTATTTATAATTTTTTGCAATAATGTTATTATAAATTTGTTCGTACTTTACAAGTACAGATTTACATTTGATAGTTTTACATGACAAAATTAAATGTAATTTTCTTGTATTATCAACTGGCATTAAATTAAATATTTTAACAAAAATAAAATCATATTTTATATTTCTTTGATGGCCAATTATTTTTACACCAAGAAAAGGTTTGATAAGCTGCCAAAATATTTGTTGTTCAGCAACAGTAAAATTAAATTTTATTATTTTTTTAGTAATGTGATTCTTAACATTATATCGTCCAGTTGTCGGCCTGCTGTAATTTTTTTTTATCTACAACGTCAGTAATTTCATCATTGTCATTGTTGTTGTGCAAAATATCATCTTCGCTATAACCAGCAGATTTGTCTGTGATTGGTAAAATTACTTGTAATTTTGTGGCGATATAATCTTCCGCGCATATATCAGCAAGTCGTTTCATTAAATCCATATTATAATATACTTTTATGTAATTTATAATAATGACCAGCGAAACAAAATCTCCCGAAGTAAAATATCATCAAAAAGTTAATATATTAAATTATAGGGAACTAGCAGAGGCAGTTCGAAAATGTCTGTCGGGTTATAGTGCTTATTCTGTTGACGTTATTGTAATGCAAGGTGATTCTGATAAAATTCTCCTAACAACGGCAGAAAAAAATAAACTTAATGATAGTGCATTTATAACATTAAAATTTGACCGTGATGATATTTTGATGTTTTGTCATAATTGCTTAACTAGAACAGAATTACGAAGTATAATTAATCATCATATTTGAAACTAAATCTGTCAGAAGTTGACATTGACGTTGCTGATCTTCTTTCGCCATCTCCAACATCTTTTACTGAACTGGGGTTAATTTTAAGATGTTTTGCGGTAGAATAAATTGATTTAAATTTTATCGTTTCTCTAGTTTCTAAATTTACTGAGATAATTGATCTAGAAAATCTAATATAACCAGCATCTCCTCGTCTGGTGTTTTCTTTTTGTGTAACGAGATCGAGATTTTCAATCCGGTTGTCTGATTTAATTTTATTTTTATGATCAAAAACTAAATTATTTAAAATGACACCGTTAAATATTTCGTAAACAAATCTGTGTGATTTATAATTAACAAAATCTGTTTTTGTTCCACATACCCTAATTATAACATACTCACGTTCATTCAATTTTCCTAATACTTTTTTTGTTCTTATATTTCGAATAATTCTGCGATCGTTAGCTTCGTATAGATTAAATAGTGGATGTGGTTGATACTCATTTTGTAAAGCTAAATTCTTAATATTGTCATCGTTTGTTGAGTTATTTACTCTATAAACTCGCTGTCCATCTGGAATTTCATCGCAGAACAAAGTATAGAAAAATCTTTTCTGAACATTTCAGTCGTATTTGTATCATCTCCTTTTACTGAAATTATCATCCCAGCTGGTGTTGGTTTTCCTACAGAGTTTTGAGATTTTATGTTAATAACTGAATCAAGTGCATTTGTAGCATATAAGTTGTACTTTGGGTGGACATGATAAGTTTTTGCTCTTCCGCTGTCATTCTAATATATCTCAAAATTTCTGTCATTATACTATAGGGATTTTATATCTCTAATTGATTTTTTACGTAATTTTTAATTAAATATAAAAATACTATATATAATATAATGTTAAAATTGCGCGATACTGCTAAAAAGAGTATTATCAAAACAGAAAAAATTGCTACCGCATTTTCAGGTTACGACAACAGTTACAAATTTGACAATCAAAATGTTTTAGCAAATTTTAACTCTACTAATTTATTTCATCTTTTACAACCAGTTGTATCTAAAGAACTTACAGCTCGCAAAAGTATCAAACTAATAGTTCAGTATCATATGATTTTATCAAAATTACATGCAGTCGAGAAAGATATACTTGATATAATTTTTGAAAATACAAATTTCGACAGAGAAATTTCAGAACCGTATCTAACAGCTAAATCACGAGAAATATTAACTGGAACAAATATTGCCACAGTCGTCGCTGAAATACACCAGGAAATAAATAAAAAATTGGAGGAATTTACTTCATCTGGGTCAGGTTGGAAATTTGAAATGATAAAGGAAGTTTTAATTCATACAGCAAGATATAACGTACTGCGAGGTAGTTCTTACGTTGATCTTCCAAAAAAAAAAAATTGAAAACAAAAAGTGCTGTATAAATGTCAAAAACAACGACGATCAATGTTTTCGTTGGTCAATTTTGTCGGAGAGACATCCCCAGAGTGACCACAGTGACCGAATTTATTTCAGTAAATGTTTTCGGACTAGATGTTTATCCAAGGTATATTTCAGAGACTGCTACACAAAAGACAATAAATTTATTATTTTATAAAGGACATTACGTTTGGATAAAAAATTTTAACGGTTTAGTTGGCGGACAGTATAATAAAAATAAAAAGAAGAAATATTTCTGTTACAAATGTTTGCAGGGTTTTTCTAAGAATGAGAAACTGCAGGAACATCTTCAATATTGTATCAACGTTCAAAGAATAACAATGCCCGGCGAAAAAGAAAAAGTCTTAAAATTTAAAAATTATGATCATAAGCTAAATATACCTTTCGTTATTTATGCCGATTTTGAGTGCCTACTCGTTCCAGTGGCTTGCGCTGAAAATAATCCTAATAAATCAAGCACAAGAAAAATACAGTAACATGCTCCTTGCGGAGTAGCTTATAAAGTAGTTTGTTGCGTCGACGATAAGTTTTCATGTCCAATAAAGTTATATAGATGTAAAGATAGTAAATCTGAAAGTCCGGCGGTATGGCTACTAAAAAATCTTATAGATGTTAATAAAATTTCTTACAAATTATTTAAGACAGCTCCAATGAAAATAACATCTAAGCAACAACTTGAATTTAACGAAGCGTTTAATTGTCATATTTGCGAAAAGTTATTGGTAGACTCCAACGGAGTCCGTGATAAAGTTCGTGATCATTGTCATCTGACCGGTCAGTATCGTGGGGCAGCTCATAATAATTGTAATTTAAAATTTCATGCACCAAAGTTTATACCTGTCGTCTTACATAACTTTCGCGGCTATGATAGTCATATCATTGTAGAAGCTTTTGGCAATGAGGAAATTAAATCTAAACTAAAACTAAATAATAAGATAAAATGCATACCAAATAATTTTGAAAAGTTTATGTCAGTTACTCTTGGTAAATTACGTTTTATTGACAGTCTGCAATTTATGGCAGCATCATTAGATGAGCTTGTAAAAGGTTGTAGCACTTTTAATAATCTGCAAAGTTGCTTTGGTGAAGACTACGTCGATCTGACAAAAAATGTATCTTTCCGTATGAGTATCTCGAGGACTGGAGCAGATTTGATGAAACTTCTCTGCCTAGCAAAGATAAATTTTACTCGCAGCTAAAAGGTGAAGATGTGTCAGACGACGAATACAAATATGCACAAGACATTTGGAATAAATTTAGTTGTAAAACATTTGGTGATTATCATGATATATATTTAAAAACAGATGTATTACTACTAGCAGATGTTTTTGAAAGTTTTCGTCGAGTAAGCTACAGCAATTATGGACTAGATCCCTGCTGGTATTATTCTGCTCCCGGGCTGTTGTGTCACGCTGTACTAAAACAAGCAAAATATAATTAGATCTCTTAACAGACGTCGATATGTTTAATTTTATTGAAAAAGATAACAGGCGGAATTAGTGTTATAACAAAAAATATGCAGTAGCTAATAATAAATATCTAAAAAATTATGATAAAAATCTCCTATCCAATCATATTATTTATCTAGATTGTGTGAATTTGTATGGGTATGCAAGGTCAGAGCCAATGCCGTGCGATGAATTTCATTGGATAACTCCAGATCAATTTCTTAAAGAAACTGAAAAAGATTTACCTAGAAAAATTAACAATGTCAGTTATTTTGTTGAAGTCGATCTAGATTACCCTAGTTCGTTACATGATCTATACAACGACTACCCATTTTGTGCAGAATCGATGATAATAGATTACAGTTTACTATCACCCTAGCAACGAGCCATGACAACAGCAAAAAATTCGATCGTTGTTAAATTAGTTCCAAATTTGCTCAATAAAAGAAATTACGTGATACATTACAAAAATTTAAAACAAGCAGTAGATGCTGGACTAATTCTGAGAAAAGTCTATCGTGTGCTAAAATTTAATCAATCTAGGTGGATGTCAAATTATATTGACTTAAATACCAAACGTCGTGCTATTGCTAAGACCGACTTTGAGAAAAACGTTTTTAAGTTAATGAATAACTCAGTTTTTGGAAAGACAATGGAGAACATTAGAAAGAAAGTTTCGAAGGAAATTGTAAATGATATAAATCGCAGAAATAAATTAGTTAACGATGATGGTTTTGTCAGCATGAAAATATTTAATGAAAATCTTGTTGCAATACAACGATGAAAGACAAATTTAAAGTTAAATAAACCGATTTATGTTGGTGCAGCTGTACTTGATATATCAAAGTGGCTAATGTACGACTTTCACTATAATTTTACCAAAAAGCAATGGCCAGATTCGTAATTGCTATTTACTGATACAGATTCGCTAGTTTATAATATAAAATGTGAAGATGTCTATGAGGATATTTATAAACGCCGTGCCTAATTTGATTTATCAGATTATCCAGAAAGTAGTGAATTTCATGATAATGCGAATAAAAAAGTTATTGGTAAATTTAAGGACGAATTTATGTTTATGCCGGTGAGAGAGTTTGTTGGACTTCGAAGTAAAATGTATGTCGTAAGTCTCGACGACAATAAACTAACAAAGAAATCGAAAGGTATTCCTCGTGGATGCGTCCAAAAATGTATGAAATTTAACGATTTTAAATCAGCACTAAATAATAATGTCAGTTTTTTTAAGACAAATGTAATCAGAACCAATCTTCACAAGCTCGAGACAGATACGATTATTAAACGTGGACTGAGTAATTTTGATGATAAAAGATACTGTGTCGATGGTATAAACACACTTACGTTAGATCATTTTAGAACTAAATGTTAAAGTTTGCTTAGAAAATTACTTGTAATTTTCGTATAGTTAGCCATTTTGTTTCAAAAAGGGAGATAATACCGTTACAGCTAGTTTAAAATCGTATTTGAATTATCGAACGTAGATCAGTACATTTGTCTGTAAGGTAGAGCTGTACTGAAATGATTTTCGACTGCGTAAGATTACATCTGCCAAGTGATTTCCAGACGCATTAGTGAGTTCGTTTTGTCTGTCTGTCTGTTTCAATGAAAGAATCTAAGGCTGTACTTAAACAGTGTTCTGTATTGATTTCCACTTGGTGCTCTGAATCTTCACGGCTTTGGTAAAACCCACGTATTGATTTTTTCAGACTGCAGAGTCGTATACAGCCGTTGATTAATGTTGGAAATTACAGAATAAATTCTACATTTGGCAACTTCATATACGAGCGTCGTTTTTCTGTACAAATTGACGGTAATATATTTAAAATATATAAGATTTTAGATTTCGCGATTCAATTTATAATAATGTTTTTCAAAAATCAGAAAATAAAATGCTATTCAAAATCAGAAAATGAAATGCTAGTCAAAATCAGGTAACTAGTAAGGATATAGTAATTTCTCGAATGTATACATGTAACCGGATTTGATAGCTCAGTGCAGGAATGTTTTATTCTCGTACTGAAGGTCTGTGGTTCGATTCCCGTAACAGGCAAATGTCGGTGGGTTTGGTCCTGGGTTACCAATTTTTCTTAAGATAATTGGGGGTACGATGTCCAACAGAAAAATAATACATTCTCCCACCATTTAACCACATGGTGGGTGTACTTTTGCACTCTCGTCGGGGTTATCATGGGGAGAGTGTACAAAATCTGTTGGACGCAGGTAAATCCCCCGTTTATGTATGTGTCGTCCCTTAGTATAAGTTTATTAAGATTATATACTGTGTCGTCCCTTAGGATAAGTTTATGTGTATACTCACTGAACTTGCTAGAATGTTGTTTGGCAATCTAGGAGTTCACAAAGGGTTGTGCCGTACTTTAAGATTATATGTTGTGTTTGTGCCGTCTGTGTCGCCCAAAAATAAACAGCAGCGGTGATGTGAGCTCGTGACCTTGTGACCTCACTGAAGGGTACCCCATACAGGGACATTCAGAAAGAATGTCGCCGGACAAAAAAAGTCTTATAAGGTGCCTGTGGACCATAAGATAGGTCTTTACACTGAAATAGACAGCCCTCTGAATTCTTAAAGTTTCGGTTTCGGATATTTAGGAATTCGCCTGTTGGTATGTCTGTTGAAATAGCAGCCCTCTGAGTTCCTAAAGTTTCGGTTTCGGATATTTAGGAATTCGCCTGGGGGATATATGCTTTGAGTGCCCGAAATAGACAGCCCTCTGAGTTTCTAGTTTCGTTTCGTTTAGGAATTCGCCGGAGGGGGGGGGGTATGTCTATTGAAAGGGACTCTTAAGACCTTATGAGACTTTACCGGCAGAAGGGATCCCAGTGGAATGGAAGACGTCACCGCTGCTGTTTATTTTTTGTCAAAATATTGCAGTAGTAGATGTTTAGAAATAAATCTAGAGGTCTCCAATTTTTTTGTAGAGGGGTGGGTTCTCTGATCTAGAATCCGCTTTTGGTTTACTGAAATTTGGAGGTAAACAATTTGGGAGAGGGGGTCTCTGAGGTGGTGAAAAAATGTCAGAATATATTTATTTTGAAGGGGGTGGGACCTCTGGTCTAGAACCCGCATTTGGTTTAAGATCAGCCTATTACTATACTACTCTTGTTATTGTGTATTGATGAATCTAAGGTTGTGTATTTATTTTCGAATACAGCATAAATTCAATTAATTTGTTTTTTGTAGTGCATTTTTTTATAATTAAACCTTAGGCCGAATAAGAAATTGAATATATAACAAAAAGGTTACTGAATTTGAATGGGAAAATATGAACTCGTTTTATCGGATGAATACTTCACTCACGAAGGTCGTGCAGTATTAATAATAATAATTAAAAAAAAAAAAAAAAAAAAAATCGTTCATATTTTCCCATACAAATGCAGTAACTTATAATTACTTTCATAAAAAGTTATTCCCAATCCTGATAGGCTGGTAGGTCGTACACTGCTCTCAACATGATACCCAGGAACCGATTTCCTCACGTTGATTTCAACAGCGCTGGCGTAGAGATAAATATAGATTACGGTACAAAATGTAATAAAATCGTTTTTAATGTTTGGTAAATACATTGTGATTGTGTGTGTGTGTGTGTGTGTGTGTGTGTGTGTGTGTGTGTGTGTGTGTTTCACTGGGAGTAGGGGTGGGGGTGTAAAATATAGATAGTGACCTCTGTTTTGCGTTTTCTAATATTACATATCGCGGCACAAAAAAACCCAGTCTATTATAGTCAACAACAGCCTGTAAATGTATAATAGCTACCATTTCAAAAAAAAAAAATACGAGATAGTTTCACAGGAAAAATAACAACGAAAACTTATATTTCCTATCTGTTAGAAATCTTCACATATATTGTTTCATTTACTTTATATTTTTATTAATAAACTTTCTTCCGTTCATTTCTAGTTAGAGGAAAGAAGCTGCGTTTGATAGAATGGAGATTGTTCTAGCTGTGACTGTTACACTTGTCTTGGGACTAGACCTTGTATCAGGTCAGTATGATACGAATATGGACTCGCAATGCTGACATTAGTCGCGTACACACAAAACTCAATTCGAAAATATTTGGGAATATCCATGTAGATTTAGTCAATACGTATATTATGATAATAAGTCGTATATATCTAGATACATAAGAAACAAAGTAACAATAATCACATTAAGTAACAACAATAATAACGGATGAGTTGATGCTACGTTTCTCTTTTTTTGGTCAATCTTAATTAAGGTATGCACTCAATATTTTAATTCGGATCAGTCTTTTTTTTTTCAGCTTTGGATGTAAGACTCGCTTTAGGTTCTGATCAGTACGAAGGAAATGTTGAAATATTTTATAATGGAACGTGGGGATTCATTTGTGACGACTATTGGGATAATCAAGATGCCCGAGTCATCTGTAGAATGCTTGGATACAAGTAAGACTGAACACCACTGCTAATACTACTTCTACTGCTCATGATAATTATAATAATGTGATGGCGGTTGGGGTGTTACAACTAATACCGCTGTCGTACTTGTTTATTTCCTGGTGCTCTATAGTTTGAGTTACTAGTTACTAATAATACTAATCAAAGATGAACCGTTGATTGATCATTACGTCAAGGAAACTTATATATAACAAATATATCTGCTGCAAGGATGTTGACGAAGTGAGACTTTATTTTGTAGCAAACACAGTATCAATAATCATTTGAATTTTTTACTCGTAGAACAAAGGTATTAATAATACGAAACATTTTCAAATCGGACGTTAAAATGCTCCATGAACGGAAAGTTTGTTTTGTATAACATTATGCTTTATTTATGGCCGTCCTAATGTTATGAAAAGACCAATATTCACAGTTTCACTTTTTGTCATGACTATGCAACCAAGATGAATGAAGAAGAAATTAAATACGATTCGCTTGCCGTTAACTTAAGTTTAAAAATACAAAAGAAGTATGTAACTTTTATCAAAATTACAGTTGTTAACATTGCTAAAATTACAGTTGCTAATATATTTTGAGTGGAACTCTTTTTAGACTTTTGCCGCTTTAGATTACTTGTCATTTTCATAAAATATTATGATATTGGGAGTCTTACCGGTGCGCAATCAGATTGCGGAAACAGCTTCAAAATAATTGCCTCATCGCCCAACTCTTATTGTTATTATCTTTTATTCTTCTTAGATTCATCCAATATAGATATGTGATTTAGAGGCTTTTAGGAATTCAGTTGGAAACTCAGACATGTCAAATGTTACTTACATGTAATTTAATTACTTGTGTGTTTTAAATTCTTCTTTTATTTTATTTTTATTTCAGTGCTTTTTTTTGTAATGATAATTTTCACTGGATTTGATATTTTTTTTCGAAAATTCAGTCTTCTGTTTTGACCTGATTTAGAACGTAATAGTGTCTCGTAATCACTAGTTTTAGCTCACCTTGGTTCAAAAGTTTGTAAACACTCAGTAGAAATGACTGGTCATTACGAAGGTCGTGTTCGGCCTACGTGTTAGCTATGTGTAAACAGCCATTTTTTATTATTCATTTCTAGCGTGAGAATCTGATTTTTAGATAGGGCTATTCTGGCCTACGTGTAAAATGGCATTTTTCTGTTTTTTAATGCGCTGTTCAATGGGTTAGTGACCACGTGACCCATCACGTGGGTCTGAACTGACGTTTAAATTGGGTTTAAATAGACATTTTCATGTAGATTTAGTCTCTCGTAGATAATACCTTGAGGCTGAAAGGTATTCTTGTTGTTGCCATTTTGAATTGAGTTTTTCTTTTATTTAAAATAATTTATTCACCCTGGAAATTATTCTTCTTGATCAAAATTCTTGGACAAAGACATTTATTGGAAATTTATTCTGGATTTCTAAATTGGAACATTATAAATTGTGATTCAATGAGGAACTGTTGATTTTTCGTACAACTACTTCATCTGACGTCATCGTCCTCCATCTTGGAACGTCGTCGGGCTTCGAACCTGGATTAAATTAGAACTGTTTAGTGATAGGACTTATATTTATCAATTCTAGGATTAATTGTTTGGATTATATTCACAAAGTGTAAGTCCTTTTTCACATTTTTACCGTGTTTTCTAGGAAATAAATTATTCTGTTTAAATACACAAAGCTTGTTGGCTTCACTCTTTTCTTTGTTACTTTCTACGAGCCTTATTCCGAAACACAAAGCACATTATACGTTTTCACGATAGAAATAAGAGAGAGAGAGAGAGAGAGAGAGAGAGAGAGAGAGAGAGAGAGAATGCTCGTAGAAGGTCACATGCTATTTCTACATACATCACATTATTACTATCAACGTAGTATACTTTTACTACAAACCTCCCATACTATCACTACCAATCTTATGACTAACCACAAGAATGGTCGTCGAAGCGAAGTAAAGCAACACTGATGATACATTTATTCAGACCTATTTGATTGAATCACACAATATTGGTGAAGAGATGTCTTTTCAAGTTAAGACTTTAGTAAGAATGATTTCAAGCAACATGTTCGATACAACGAAACAAAGACTTCTATATTATCCAAGTAATTTATGATATATCTTACAAGCGTGCGGGGGGGGGGGCACGCGTGTAAGACATATAATAGATTATGTAGATAATTTAGAAAAAAAAAGAAAATGCGAGAAGATTTATCAATTTATCTCAGATATTAAACATAATATTCATAAATCTAAAATGGGGCAAAACATGACTGTTTAGACAGTTTCTTTAGAATACAGGAAAGAAAATACAGTCACAATCAAATAAACACATACATTACTTCTCGACCGCTTGGCTGAATTCGTTTGTGGTCATGTGATATGAATGCGGCTGATAGACACGGCATTGCTAAAATTACTGCCTGTATGGCTATACCCTTTGGATTGTGCAATGCAGTTGTGACATTTAAACGCTTGATTGCTCCTATCCTTAACAGGGTTGAACATTTTGTTTGATACCTTAAGACATTTTAGCAGGAACTGGACAACTTTACAGTAATTCTGAGTAGTTTGAAATATGAGAATTTAAAATTCAAACCGTCCAAATACGTCAGCATTCAGACATAAGCTGTACTCTCTGATCATCTGATTTTTTTAAGCAGGAGTAAGCTGTGTCCCAACAAATGCGAAAACAGTGACCAGTGAAAAATTTGCTTTATTCAACTAATGTTACTTTCTGTTGTAGCCACGACGATCGTATTGACACCTGTTGGACAGGGGATGGTGAACTGAATGTAATAGTGATATATAAGATATGTACGTGTTATACGTGAATATTGATATGGTTAGTTGCCCAAATATATAGGGTATAAATATTCCTTGGCATTTGAGTAAATTTATGAAATCGGGTTTCCTCGCTCATTTTTCTTTGCTTGTACCGGAATTAAGACAACCTTATCATAATTGAAATTGTACTGTATAGCAAGACTATTGTTCGAGTAGTGACAAGTAAAGAGGTTGTATCGAAATTCGATTCTTACTGTTGCACAGTTGTAAAGAACTGTGAAATCTAAAATTTCCTTCGTAATTTAGCAGATTCGACCCTTAAAACATGAATGTTGGCAATGGGTATTGATTGTTTTGATGGTCCAAGAATCTATCAAGTGTATGTAATACAAATCTTAAACACAAATACTAAAGGCGGTTAAGTTCCCATCCTGTTGACGTTGAGTCCTTTCGACAGGTTCTGTGTCGATTCCAAGTTGACGATGCCAGTTTCTCACGCGTGGGGAATCATTGACGCATAAATACATTTCGAAATGCCTGACTGACTTTGCCATCTTGTGTAAATCGAAAATATTCTAGGGCGAGGCCACAACCTACAACCTTTGCAAGGAATCGGAAGTAGTTGAAGCCATATGTTTGAGGAAATTTTGCGATCCATCCCGATTAGTCCAAAACCTGTTCCTTTTCTTTAATCCTCTACGGGATTCTATGCATCCACCAAACGCCTTTTACAGAGCCTTTTCGGACGCCCTAACGTGGCTGCGCTTTCAACCGCGGGAGATGCAGCCGTGAACAGAGCTGGAATTGTCAGGAGAACTGGAAATATTCCACCGCAATTTTGCATTTATATCACCTACGACTTCAATAACTGTAATGCCAACGAGATGTTCTTTTGCTTGGCTTCCTTGAGCTGATCACGTTTTCTTTGGGTTGACCACTCGGGTACAGTTCCAGTAAACATTGTTTGAAAATGTGTTAATGCGAAACTTCAATCGTTTCTAGGTATTTAATCTTCGCAAGCTGGCTTTTACAACTACCAAACTTAACTTCACGATTGGACATTATTTTAAGTGTGCTGTTCAATTAGGAGTTTGTGGAAACCTCTAAGAATTTTTCCATATGCGCGTCAATGATTCTCATTCGGTCACCCGACTCCAAAAATAGAGTCATGTCGGAAGGGATAACAGAAACGAATCTGTAATTGCAACCATCCGGATCAACATGTGTATGACAGTACATGCCGATCACAAACTGTTTGAACAAATCCATATGTTCCAGTGCAAAGTGATAAATTTGGTACAACCTATTAAAGTCTTTATGGAAATTTACAGACCCATTTTTAAAGTTTTGAAACTCGCCAATGTATAGCTTATGATACGCACGTGCGAGATGATTGGCTTTGAAATCAAGTAAAATATCCTTGGAGGATTCCTGACGGTCGTTTAACCACAGAAAAACTGCACACACTCCTAAATTGTCAAATATTAAATATAAGCAAAGGCTTGCTCATTATCTACTAGATTCATATTTTGAAACTCCACAAACACGTTTTTTTTTTGTGCTGTGACTATGCTGGGTACTTAATTGCCATGAAAACTGTCTCTGAACATCGATTGGGAACCAGTCTGTGGTGAACTCAAGAAAAGACAGCGTTGACATGTCTCCATTTTGCATATGGTAATTAATGGGGTTAACAGGCATACACAACGATAATGGTGACAACTCAGCTTTACCATCAGCGACATCAACGCCATACTAAATTGCTTCATAGGTACTATCCTTATGCATTAAAATGATTGTGTGATAGACGTCGAAAATAACGGGCATCTTTACAAAACCCAAATATGTGCCTGCACCTGTAATTTTATTTGTAATCCTTGATGCCTATAGCCAGGTGAGAATAATTGGGACAAGCTCGTAAGCTGAGATCTTCCATCAGAGGCGCGTCCATGTCAAACGCGAGATCTGGTGCATCTTTCAATTCTATCATCATTTATACATTATTGGTTTTGTCTAACACATTTTAGTGAGATGGCTTTGGCGACCAGGCTCAGTCCAGAACAGTAATCAGCTTCCCATTACCAAATTTACAATTATGGAATTAGACATTCTTAGGCTGCTTCATTTGCTTTTAACTTCTCGCGGAAACGCAGAAGCCTTTGATCAAACCTTCGGTCGAGTCATTAATTGTCGTAGTACATCTCGAATTGATCGATTTGTCTGATCTACTGTTGTAGATATTTCAACTTATCTGCACCAGCACTTTAGCTGATATCAACGAATTGCATTACATCGTGTTTGGTGATCGGTGCAGGGCGCGAAGTAAGGTCCTCGATAAACTTTGGGGTTCCTGTGAACAATCCCCAGTCACCATCACAGAGACATTATCGTAATATGTTACGTAAACGGGTGTCTTCGAGTTAGCAGAATGTACAGGTATCACAAGTCCATGACTGTGACTGTATTAATTATCAGGTCAAAATCTTATGTACAATTGTATTGTCATGGTCTCCCTGAGGAAATTCAAGACAGATTCAGATCCGTGCAGATCAATAAATGTGAAACGAAGGTGAGTCAACCAGTAACTGTGGCATGAAAGTACATGTAGTAATCGACAGCGGATGACACAGGGACACCTTCAGAGTGAACCCAAAAAATGTTTAATCCTGTGATGTAATACTTGATGAACATGGATGGAACTGCCACGGGTAGCGTCACATGATTAGCCTGCATCGTAGTGGTGATCCTGACAATGTCTCGCTTGATGTTATATCCTATGCGCAACATTTATGTGCGTCTTCGTGATCGCATTAATATCTTAAGGCCAACTGAGAACCGTTCTAAGCGTCGACTGTCCATTTACGAAATCACATACTGTCAACATGTGATCGAGATGGTAGAGAGGAATGTGCAATCGAGTTCGTGTATGAATATTTTAGACTGTTTCTCGGTCGTTAACGAAATCCTCCATCTGATTTCTTCACTGATAGAGTCAGTGTCGTACGCACCAGTGCAAAGTTCAATAACGTTCAATGTACCTTCTGGATCGCCCTCTGCAGAAGCTCGTTATTTGCGCTGAGGCCCCCAAACGTCAGCGATCGAATATGAGGTCCACTGTAATACACACTCGTAACTTTGCTGGTGCGATCTCGAGTGTGCGGGATTCCCTGGCGGCGATTGTTGTAGAGAAAGCAACAGAATATTGTTATTTCGTAGACGAGATCGTGGTCATTGAGGTAACGCTTCGGGTTTATTTACAACAACACGCTGCATCGCAGCATTGATTTAGCGAAAAATAAGAACGCCTCAGAAAATGCATCATACGTGTTATTTATATCATCATTGTCGTTAATGAGTTCATACACTGCCGGTGAGCAACCGCTGACAAATCTTTGCGGCCTCATTGATGACTTCTGGCTCGTTGTTAATGGCGCGAACTAACCCCACGAGTGTTTCACAAGGTCATGGGTTCACATGGCCCACCAAGGCCTTCTTCTTTCTTTTGGGTGCAGTTCTTCAGACGTGGGAAATATTGCAAATTCAGTTTGCTGCCTGTGTTCGGTTTATGTTGACACTAACTGAGGTTGAACTTGCGCCTTGAGACTTTCGTGAAGTCGGTTTGCAATCTTTTTCTTCTAACGTGGTTTGGTTTATGTTGACACCTCCTGAGATTTTACGCATGGGGATTCAGATGGACTTTAGTATTCGTATACGAGAAAAATATATTCTGGATGATGTCTTTGTTAGCCTGTCCTTTGAACAAAATCCTTTTCAAGAGCTCGGTGATATAGCGGCGTCTTGGCTCTTTGCAATCAAACATTTTCGGGTTCGGATTCAGGTTCGTGTTGGGTTCAGGTTGATTTGGAAGAGTTAAACCGTTTCCTCGTTTCGTTTGTCTTTCCTCCTCTACTTGTTTCATAAAAAGCTGAAATATTCCTTTGCCTTGGTAAAAGTTTCCAGTTCGAAATGTAGTAAATATTTTATTATAAATAATTCCAACTGCACGATAGAAAGAGTCTTGTTTGTACCAGTAATCTCCCCGAATAAGTACTTGTGACATACTGTCTCCATGCTTACATCATTTGACTTTGATGGTACTTTAGCACGAGTTCGAGTCAGTCGAGGGCTTGGTAAGAGAGGCACGTATATGATTTTTAAGACTCCACAGGCGATGTCATTGATTAAATAATTGCCGTAGTGATTCCATCATTGACTGAAACGCCAACTGTGGTGGCTGTGGAATATTTTAAAGTGCCGCTCGGACGTCGTTATTCGAGTACATGGGTGTCTTTTGCGAGCACAATGACGCTTTCCACAACTTTTCCGATGTCTTCTTGGAAATTTACAGTCTGCTCTGCGAACGTTCAATAGTCTCCGCAGTTTCTGCTGTGGCATTGGCAGTCCTAATAACATAATCCGGATTCTCTTCGATTCTCATCATCGCTGAAACTTTTTCCGCGATTTCGCCCATGGGACTGATTTGTAGTGCACACGTTTGTTCAAAGCCTGGTGAAAATCTTCCGGTGCGGTCTACCACGGCTGACGCATGTCTTAGTCATGTTTGCGGCCGGGGACATCATCGCGGATCAGTTCCGTTTGTTCTCAAGCAGCTTTGCAAAGTCCTTCAGCATACTCCGATGTTGTGTCACTGGCAGATTTTGTCACCGTATATATTTATCAGTCATCTAAATTGCTTGTCAAAACCCTCGCGATATTTGCGCGATCCACCATGCAAGTCTATTTTGAGAAAATATTCTGAAACTCATCCCACTAGTGGAAATCGGCTATCCAAATCCAAAGAATGTATTCAAAGCCATGTCCGTCAGCCCAACGAAGTATCATCAACATATTGTAATTGTCCCTGATCACTTTAGGCACGTAGGCGTATCGATTGAGCACACAGATCACGTATATGCTTTATTGGTCTGTCATAGCAGCGTCGAATAATGAAACCACATGTACAATCGGGCTAAAACCTGCTGACATAATTCTATAGAAGACTGTTACGGTCAGGAGAGGTGATTTGTCGTCGCAGCCACTTATGTTAGATTTAGTCAATGACTATCATGTTCGGTATCTGTATGTGCCGGGGGAGCTGGAAGATGGACAAGGTCGTGCTACTGACCCAGTAAAGTTCGTCGATGCTATTTCGACTCTGTGGTCTTAAACTAAGTGACCGAAAAGAGCGAAAACCACCAACGTTTTCAAATTCAACAAATAATTCATTTCTTATGAATACAAACTGAAAACTTAAAATATCTTGAATTTAAATCCTAAATTGTCCTTGTCTGAATTCACTATAATTCTTAATTAATGTTTTTTTTTTTTTTTTGTTTTTTGTTTTTTTAAATCCAAGAATATTATTTGAGCACTTCGTAATTCCAGTGAATAATAATTTGAATAAGTTCATCCAAGCAAATTAAAAACTGAACACAACAGAAAGATTGGTTCTGCTTCAGATATTACGGCAAGAGTGAATAATCCAAATGTAAACAAAGTTATATTTTCCTCTCCTAGATCGCAATTACCATTTTCTGTAAACATAACATAAAATCAATAATAAATGCCAATGAATAATACAAACTAAATATGCATCGCAATTCATTTACGATCTCTGACCGAATCGATATTCCCGAGCAACCAACATGCCATTATCTGGCCTCGGAATATTCGGTTCTTCATAGACAACCGAAGAGCAGGGCCTCCAAGTAAGACATTCGTACGAGAGGTATTAAAATTTATTCCCGCGGATACACAATTACTGGCAAGATTTATTTCAGGATCCAAGCGTAAGTGGTAAAAGCAACATGGAAAATCCATTGCATGGTATCCCCCAAACTAAAAACTTACCTTGCAGCATCGTTTTGCACCTATGCAATGATTCCACGATCTGATAAGGCTTGTTGCATTGTGAATTCAGTCTGCCGAGCAGACATTGCGCGTACATGTTGTTCCGGTGATACTTTTGCAAAGCAAGTCGAAGAAATCCTGTTGCTTTGTTGATGTTCTTGCAGGATCCACCAGAGTCAACCACGATCGAGTGTATTTTGGGGCATAATTCCACGTATTCAATGTGTTTCCTCACGCACTCGTCTTTAAATATTTGTATGACGTTATTGTTGACGTTATGAAATGTTGGGTGGTCATTTGAGCATTCACTGGTGGCATATTCATTTACAGGCGACGCCTAACTCATATCAAGGTAGACATCGTTCTCTCCTATATGTATCAGGAAAGAGCACTGTCCGTGTACAGCACTGTAAAAGAACTCATACATTGGTAATTTGGATAAGTCTAGCACAGATGTACCAACATAGACTGACTTGGTCAGCCTTAAGTTTCGATTTTTTGACTGTGTGTGGCAATGAGTGCACCACCAACTACATTCCGGGACTCGAACGTCGGGTCCAAAGTCAGCCGGTTGAGTTTGTTGAGCTCCAAACAAGATGGACAAGGATTCGCTTCAGCAGGTTTTCCAGAGTTTTGCTCAACGCAGCTTTATTTATGAGCTTGAAAAATTCTTTCTCAAACCCGTTAGTGTGCGAATGTTCACTGATCGGTATTCATTTGAGGGAAAGGGATCATCACGGCGTGCTGGTGAAATCGTAGCACAGACAAATCCCCAATCGAAGATACAACTAAAAATTGTGCAGCTGGCCTACATAATAAAATTTGTTGCGCGGGTAATGGAGGGCGTGACGCATTCTATTACCTGGTGTCTGGAGTCGTCCGCGATTCCATACTATGTTGACAGCCATTCGATGATCAACCTCACGCCCCATCATCCTCCGCTTGTGGCGGTGGATATCCGTTTCACATAAAAGCTTTTATTCCAAGCGAACATATTACCTACGATAGCGGGTTTGAATTTTTCAAACGTTACAAATAAGGTCACAGTAACATGTGCAGGGAATTCTATGTTACCAAACTTCAGTTCACCCATATAATGTTGGTATTTTAGAGCCCGATCTGTGTTATCGCGCTCTGGATGCAACTCGGTTAAAATCTTTTATTCGGTTGTCATCACTTGTCACTTTTATCGCTGTCCTCGGTGGAACATACGTTTACGCTGTAATATAATTTGATGGGCGAAAGGTTTGTAAGGGGAACAATTACATGAACTTCCACGTATCCGAAAAGAGTTTATCCTGAACCTTCTCAGATGTAAGCACAAATTGTTTGGGATGCAAAACATTTGTCGATTTCATCATTGACTGTTCTATATCACACAGGCACCACTGCGGAGGTGGCCGAGCACGCTTATATACCCATATTTGGAATTGGCAGGAAGCCGCATAGTAAAGTCCGCAACGAGAGTAATTTTCATTTTTCGCCCAGATGTGTACGGGTGTTATAATGTTAATATGATCAACAGATGCATGTTTGAGAGAAGCTTCATCTTGTCTTTGCTTGATTTGTGTGTGTATGAAATGAGTGACCGGTAATTTCCGAAAACCCCAACGCGCTTGTGAAATTTTAACTTGGGGATTTCGGCATGTGAAACATGCACATTGTCACAACTCCTACGTGACAAATCGCAAATCTCCATAATCGTAAAAGAACTCACATGATTTAACCCATCCAATGGGAATTAACCTAATTCTTCTAAGATACCACCTGACCGACCTATCCAATAGCAAAACGTCATAAACGTCTCAACATATTTACTAATAACGTTATTATTAATAACTGTAAAGACGTACGTAAGCATTTATTTATAGATCCTATGCAATTTTACGTTCTTAATATCTTAAAATACAACTTATGCACGTAAGAAATTTCAACTAAAGTTAATTACAAAAATTTGCAGTCATGAATAAAATTTGCAGAAATTATCGATTTAGAAACATTTGTATATCGAACTTTTCCAGATAAGTGTATTTCAATTGGACATTTTTAATCTGTATAGTATATCAGCTTCCTAATGGATTTTGGAAGGCAAAGGTTAATAAAAATATTCTGCTCAGCGAACTCCATTTCTTTGTATATATAGTTAGGCTTAAAAAGTTTAATCGAAGCGTGCAGTTGGACATTATTAGTTTAGTGTTATGTTTTATAGACTATACATAATGTTATGGTCTTTGACATACGTAATACGTTTTTGGTTCAGTTTCACTCCATTTTAAACTTAGGGCCATTATTTCCTTTAAATGACGAACATTTGATTACCCACAGCTTATTTTCTTGCATCCGATTCATGTAACACCATCGTTCTTTAGTGAGGCAATGTTATTTTATTACCACACTAAAATATCCTCACCATACTTATCTGATTTTATCAATTTTATCTGATTTAATTGCTTTATCTTTTTTAATCAAAGAATTCAGGGACACGGAAGACTGTTTTACAATCACATTATGTTTACACTAGCTTGAACGTGCAACCTCAAATGATCCGAAGTCAAACCCTAAACGTTTAGAAAAGTTTGGATAATTTAAAATCAAAATATCCCGCTGCATCTGAATGGAGCAATTTATATTTTTAACAACGCTTAACAAATGCTTGCATCCTAAATAATCCATACGTATGTTCAATTAAATTAATCTAAAGACTGTGTATCTCTTTTCGAATCCTTAAATACATTGATTATTTCTCTTTGCAGCACAAGTGGTGCCTTGGCATACAAGTACACAAATTTTACAAATGGAATATTGCTGAATAATATCGCCTGCTCTGGTTCTGAGCAATCGATAGATCAGTGTTCACACAACGACTGGATAGCACAGACTTGTTATGTCTACAATGCTGCTAGAGTGAGTTGTGGTAAGTTTAGCAAGATCAGTACCTTGTAATTTATTGCTTCACTTGCTTCACTTGCATTCATTGTACATATTCAAGAACATGTCTATGTTCCGTATACTGTAAAATATGATTTAAATAATGCTTATCTGCAATCTTCTCCATTTGATAAACTTCGAGAATGTAACAAGTTTTCGTCCTAACGACAATTGTATATTCTTGCAACTTTTAATATCTTAGTTTTATCTTGTAGGATTACAAGTGTATTGTTATTTCAATGGCGTATCTTCAAGTTTCTCGCAATTCTTTCCTTTTATATTTTTTAAAACCCTTTTCAATCGGCACTCTAGAGTCATGATTGTGATAACGGTCCGTTAAACCTTATACACACATTCACCTATCCATCACACGTTTTGTAATTCGGAAGTCTACATGTTTCAAAGATTGTAGATAGAATGAGATTAAACCTGTCATAATTAAAAATTTCTTTATATTACGTTCATACATTCCTTTATGCGATTGTATCGTAGTGTGTTTTATAGACGTTAAAGTATAGTATCACTCACGTAGAAGAAGCTTTATGATCAAGTAATAACTGTAGTTTCAATGCCATGATATAAGATTCATACCTGCCAACATTTCAGACAATGTGCGCGTGCCCGTGTGTGTGTGTGTGTGTGTGTGTGTGTGTGTGTGTGTGTGTGTGTGTGTCCGGGTGGTGATGAGGCTATAGAAATGCGTTGAGTGGTCCCAAGGTGTGTGTGAGGGAGCGGCATGTGCGCGTAACCCCAACACGAAAAAGCAACACCGTACAATTGAGAATAAGCAATTTACTCGTATATAAGAATAATGGAATATAAAATTACCAAACATCCAAATCAGTAGATACGAAAAAAAATAAAAATACACCCCCCACCCAAACCCCCCAAACCCCCACCAAAACCCTAGCTTCTTAGCCTGAAGTATTTAATATGCTTTCAAATAAAAAACGACATTGTTATATATCATCAGGCACATACGTACACATATGTGTGCAAACATAAATTAAATAAAAATATATCAGGTTCTGTTTTTTAAAATCGATTAGACAATCTTAACTAGATCCAGACTTTGCTGCTCTCAATGGTTTAATATGGGGTCTGAAGGCGATGCAAGTATAATTATAGAATGACCATTTTATCTTCTGTGGGAAAGGATGGTGGGATTGGTTGTCTTACCAAGCAGGATATTTTTCTTTTTTTTTATGTCTCAAGATAACTGTGTTATGTCAACTTGTATAATATATAGAATAAGCTATATTGTTTTGAAAATATTTTGGGGCCAGAAATTAACCCCTAGCACCCACTAGGCTCGGAAAATTACATTGTCGGCCTTTTAGTGTTCATCTTCGCATTCATTAGAGGATTTGATGGTACTGTTTTTCAAACTTTCCGGAATATCCTGTTGAATATTTATCATTATTTTGTTACTCAGCAACTACATGTTTCCTTATATATGTCTCAGAAACGATCCACAGCTGCAAATTACAGATTGTACTCAGCTACAAATACCAGGAAAGCATTTTAGCTGTTGTGATATAGACTGCCGATGACTGTATAAACATGTTAGTTGCTTTTGGGATAGAGTTGTGTGTGTGTGTGTGTGTGTGTGTGTGTGTGTGTGTGTGTGTGTGTGTGTGTGATTTTGACTTTTAACTTTCAACAATTTTTCAGTCATATCGCTACAATGCCTGCAGTGTGGCAGTTTATAGTGATGCCTTGCTCTGGGGCATCATGTCGCAGACAAGTAGCACGATGTCCCCACCCAGTCACATTGTCCTGACATCAGGCCGTCCAGTCCTAATACTAACCTCTTAATGCTGAGCGTCTAGCGAGGCAGCTGTTTGTACCATTTTTATAAGTCTTTGTTATGACTCTGTTCGAACCTGCGACATCCTGCATTCGAGGCGGACACTCTAACCACTAGGCCATCTGAGCTGTCGGGATAGAGTTTTGAATTCGTGCATTGTCTCGATGATAGGTGTTTGTTAATATAGTCGGCGGTATTGTACACTCCAGAATGATTGATGTCGACATGAAAACTGCGTCAGCCAGTAGTTCTGAAATTTTGTTTAGCTCGCTTTGCAGATGGCCTATTCTGCTTTCACAGCTACGTGTTGGCATTTTTCATAAAAAAATGTATCACACTTTCACAATATTTTTTTTTTTTTTTTTTTTATCGAGATAATCATGTTTTGCGTTTTAATTGCGGAGCAAAATCCAACTTCGAAAGAAATGTTACCGCCGATCACGAATTATCCAAACTTTAATAAAAGTTCACTTAAGAATTCTCATTCAAGGCAGTTCAGTGTAAAAAAACTTGTATATTTTTCAACATGCATATCTCTGATTTACCTAGCTTCAAACGAACTGGATTGTTCCGCTTCGTGCTCATTACATTTACAAATTAACCTAGTGGGTCTCCCTTAGCAGTGCTGAAATTAGTCTCAACACAAAATCACCCCAGCTATTGTCTACGAATTATGTAATCTGTCAAATGTTGTTGTTTTATGTCTGAGCATGTTTATCTTTAAGTCGCCTCTGTGGCACAGTGGCAACAGTTTTCTAGTAATGGTCAAACATAGTCTTATACGGCTCGTACAGGCTATACATTATGGGGTATGATGTCAATTAACTGTGGCACAGTGGCAACAGTTTTCTAGTAATGGTCAAACATAGTCTTATACGGCTCGTACAGGCTATACATTATGGGGTATGATGTCAATTAACTGTGGCACAGTGGCAACAGTTTTCTAGTAATGGTCAAACATAGTCTTATACGGCTCGTACAGGCTATACATTATGGGGTATGATGTCAATTAACTGTGGCACAGTGGCAACAGTTTTCTAGTAATGGTCAAACATAGTCTTATACGGCTCGTACAGGCTGTACATTATGGGGTATGGTGTCAATCAACTGTGGCACAGTGGCAACAGTTTTCTAGTAATGGTGAAATATAGTCTTATACGGCTCGTACAGGCTATACATTATGGGGTATGATGCCAAGAAAGCCCACTCTCTATTAGGTTTATTGGAGCGCTTTTATAAACGCGACTGTGTCGAGGGGATGGATGCGAGTCAAAAATCCT
>JAECUM010025884.1:0-17750 GCA_016617855.1 Megalonaias nervosa | reverse complement strand
CTTTTCAAAATTATTTGGGATACACTTGATTATATTATCGAGTTTTAAACGAGACGTTATTTCAGGATCACCAAAAGCTTCTACGATAATGTGACTGCCATATCCTCGGAAATTGTGAAGAACAACTGGAATAAAATCTGGAGCTTGAAATTTTAGATTACACTTATCATGATCCGCTCCACGATATTGTCCTGTTAAATGACAATGATCACGTACTTTTGTATTACCAGGTTCCATGTCAAAGGATTTTTCGCGGATGTGAAAAAAGTCCGCTTTCTCGTGATCAGATTCTTCTTGAGATGTTAGTTTTATCATTGGAATGATTCTTCTTAAACGATTAAATATATCATCAACTTCGCTATCAACTGCTTGAGAAGCCAAATAGCTGCAACTTTACCGCAATATAATTTAATTGGTTTGGATAAACTAGGATCAACGCAACAAACTATTTTATACGCTACTCAGCACTGAATATGGTTTTCAATTTTTCGTGTACTCGATTGGTTAGGGTTATTTTCAACTCCAAGTACAGGCTGAAGTAAATACTCGAAGTCTGCGCATACAACGAAAGGAATCTTTAGCGTATGATTATGATTAACAAACCGAAGAATTTTTTTTATCCTCGCCTGGCATTATTATTCGTTGCACATTATTACAGTACTGTAGATGTTTTTGTAATTTTTCAGTGTCGGAACAGCCGTGTAAACAACGATAACAGAAGTACTTCTTATTTTTATATTTACTGTACTGTTTATTAACAAGTCTGTTGAAGTTTTTGATCCATACGTAATGATTTTTATAAAACAATAAATTTATTGTCGATTGCGAGGCTGTTTCAGAAATATATCTTGAATAAACGTTTTCATGCTCGTCAAAACCAAATACGTTAACTGAAATATTATTTTGTTTTTCAAACTTTGGTATTTGATTTTCCGCAAGTGGAAAGTTAATACTAGTAAAATTTAATTTTGTAACGTGACTAAAATATTTGTCAACGCGATCAGCATTTTTTCTGCTGGAAACATCGCAGAGAGAATAGCCCACTGGAAGCATTTGTTATCAAAGTTTTTTACATTTATATAGCATTTTTTATTTTTTATTTTTTATGGCAGGTCAATATACCCAGCGCTATTAGCGCCGCTACCGCGTAATTCGTTATATTTCATTGTGTGAAATAAAATTTCAGTAATCATCTCAAACTTCCAACCAGAACCTGATTCGGTGAATTCTTCTATTTTTTTCCAAATTTCCTGGTGTATTTCATCAGCTAGCGATGAAAGATTAGTTCCAAGCAAAACACGCTTTGATTTTGCATTAATGAAAGGATCTGCAATTTCCTCGTCAGTCGCCTCTTCTGTCAAATGTAATTTAGAAAATATAACGTGATACTGCACTAAGATTTTCAAGCCTTTATGTTTATCAAGTTCACGTTGTATAGTTGGTTCTAACAAATGATAAAGATTCGCAGAGGTAAAGTTTGCTAAAACGATTTGTTTATCAAACAGATAGCTGTTGTCAAATCCTGCGAACGCAGTAGCTATTTGTGTAGGTTCTCCTATAAGGCTCTTTTACGCTATATCACGTAACTTCAGCATTGTTATATAATACACTATCAAATCTCTAATTTACTGTTCATACAGGTAGCTCACTGGTCGAAGGGCAAAGGTCAAACAATCAATTAGAGATATAAATTGCTTACAGTATAATGGCACAGAATCTGAAGAGCGAGCAAGAGGACTATTTTTTTCACCCCTAGTACAACATATACGCGGGAAATATGTTAGGGTCGGTGATACACGTCAAATGCGGACAATGGTTTGGTAAAGCAACACCAGCTGGTTATAAGATCAGCGTTAAAGGTGATAATGCTGAGAGAGTCGAAATACTAAAGAAAGATTTTATTTATACGTTATTTTGTGATGAAATTCCAGAAGGACAGCGAGTATATTATTTCAACGATTTGGTTACTGATGATAACATTGAAAATTTTGCTTTGCAGGATGAGTTTCAGCCGCATCCGGTACTTAATCTTTACGAGGCAAACGATCTTGGAATTATTCGAAATATCCAAACGAAAAAAGTGCTAGGAAAAATAAATAGTAGTTATCTTAAAATAACTGTTCGAGGAACACGAAAAGGTAAAGTTAATTATTATAACCATAGATTTGTTTATGAAACGTTTAACGGACCTATACCAGATAGTTTAGTAATAGACCACGTCAACCGCATTAAAACCGACAATCGTTTAAATAAACCTCGAACTAGTTACTCAGCAAGAAAATATTAAACGAGGACGAGGTGGTGGTATTAATTTTAATAATCCTTCTAGACCTATCATTGCAGTAAATACTGAAACAGATCAGGAGCTAGAATTTTCTTCAATATCAGCTGCGGCAAGATTTTTTTATATTACTCCTAGTTCAATAAAATTTGTTGCAGATGGAATAACAGGATCAGCTTTTTCTAAGAATTGCAGATCTAAAATCATCTTCCGATACAACTTATTGTAATATTTCCGAAAGCTCGTCTCGGCTGATGCAGCTATGGCACCACAACATGATAGCTTCTCTATCATATACTACACGAACTTTTTTTATTATCGTATAATTGCTTTCTTTCCGAATTTGTCAATAAAAATTTATTGTTTCCGCCGCGAACTAAAAATAAATTAACCGAAATATTTTTTCGCCAGCTAATACTTTTTTTTTTTTTACAGCATCTTTTAGAGCACAGATGCCATATACCTTTGCCTGATCGATATATGTTATTTTATCCATCATTATATTATTTAAAGCTATATAAAATTATATAATGAGCCTCTTGGAAAAATTAATGTATATCTATGATACATTAGATGCTAACGTCGACGAAGATGACACAACGTCAACGAAGATTATAATTACGTCAACGAAGCTGATGTCGACGATGACGTTATTGAAGATGATGACAACGCCATCGTCAACGACGATACTGCATACTACGTCATGGGACATGAAAAATTATGGAAGGCCGACAACTGGTCGATAAAAAGTAAAAATATCATATCACAAAAAAAATTGAAATTTAATTTTACAGTAGATAAAAATCAGTCGTTTTGCCGGCTGATAAAGCCGTTCTTGAACATGAAAATTCCAGACCCATAGAAAAATATATAATTCGATTTTATATTTGTCAAGATATTTAATCTAATGACAATCTCTAATGATCGCCGACGGTATCTAATATCGTAAGGTAAACCTATAAAATGCAAATCGGTATTATGTAAGTACGAAGAAATTTTCAAAAACATTATTTCCCAGCATTAATCTCTTTGGTTGGTATCCAACTATTAAATTTATCGCTGTACCCGCGCCACTTAACGAGGCTTTTATCGCCACGCTTTTTGATTACTCGTTCGATAACAAAAACATCTTGCTCAGTTTTCTGTACTTCTTGTTCGTAAAAACTACCAGTTATGGGTTCCCCGGCTAAATCTTTTAGAGCGTATGTTATGGGTATTGTTAAAAGTACTTTATCAGCGACAAACACTTCTTCACTCCAGTTTGGAGTAAATCCTTTTGCAAATATTTTTTTTTGTTAATGAAATTTGAACTCGATCACCGACTTTAAATTTATGTCTGCGGTTTTCGTTTGCAAGAATCGGATTTCTAATCGCATCATTTGGTGACATTTTGATAGATTTATGTTTTGTGCTATTGTACTTATCAACGATCTGTGGAAGATCATTAATATACCTGTTAGTGTTTTTAGCTGTCAAATGTTTATGTATCAGCTCGTTTAGTGTACGATTAGATCTTTCAACGACAACGCTTTTTCCTTAGTTTCCCGTAACATATTTTTTTAATGTTATTTTGTTCCAGAAACTGCTCAATTTTTTTTTTTAAAAACTCTGCTCCGTGATCAGTCCAAATTTTATTCGGTTTTCTTTCTGTACTTGTTATTACATGTTTTAGTGCATCGGTTATCGACGTTCCTGTCTTATCTGAAACGGGTACACTAAACGAGTATTTGCTAAAAACATCAATAACGTTAAAGATATACTTCTTATTATCGTTAAACTGATCAAGATTTGACACATTAACTAAATATCGCCCAGATATCATCAACGGCATTCGAGACAACCTTTCGTCGCAGAAACTTTTTTTTTAGGGTTGTGTATTTCTGATGCTAGATCGTCGTATAATTCTTTTCCAAGACCGAGTTTATATTTAGTTCCGATTAATCCTTGAACCAACCTTCTATCAAATCTCTCTCGTAGATTTGCAGGTTTCCTATCTTTAAGTTCGTCTAGCATTATTTTATCACAATCTGATTTTGAGTCCTCTACACGAACGTTATCAGTACGCTCTTTATCACGATAACAGATGTCGTGACGCATTGCTATTGCATCAACTTGATTATAAGACTTTGTCCGGGCAGTGGATTATTGTTTTCGTGTAGTTGTTTATCTAGCGGATAATACGGCCCAGTATAGTTATAGCCTGGTAATGTCCAACCTCCTTTTAGTTTTGGTAACTCACCGATAATTTTATGTATATCCATCCCAAAACCAATTACTTCACGGCGATTGCTGGATTGGCAATAAGTAACTATTTTATCTTGTTCGATACAAAGATCTTTATCACAACCACAATTACAACTTCGTCACATTATTATTTTAATCATCGACTAAAATAACTCTATCCACACGAGAACCTAATTCCATCGGCTTTATCGGAGAAGATGCCAACGATGAAGTCGTCGAAGAAAGAAACACGCTTTTTCTTCTACCGCAAACAGTACAAATACCTTTTAACATCGTTCTGTTATTTTGGGGGGTTTGTTTTCTATTTTTTTCGTCTTTGTTAGGCGTTTTAGTTTTACATTTTAGGCAATACGTTATAGTTTGCGACATGTTATATTCGATTGTCACACAAAATTTATTGCTATATTATCGTTGTTTTTGCTTGGATGTCTGTCAGATTGTAAAATAAACTTTAGAAAAATCGGGATCTCTTGACATCTGATGGATAAACTTAATACAACAATAACCACAAGCTGATGTTCCAACCGGATGTAGTTGATTAGACGAATAATTTATTCTTTTAAAAAAAAAATTTAAACATATATTCTTTTATAAGATCACTCAGAGGAAGTCCGAACGAATAAAAATAATTATTGCCGTAAACAGCAACCCAATGCGTATCAGATCCATCATCGACATTTTGTATGTTAATGATACACGAACCACATGATGGTACGTCATCAAGTTCATCTTTGGAAAATATTCCACGAAATCCGTGTTTGACTTCGGATTTTAATTTTTCAAGTAAATCAATATTACTCAAACAAGACAGGCGTTGTCAACGTCAACGACGAAATCGTCGAGGTCATCAACGGCGCCTAGTCCCGGTAGAGTCATTTCGAGTCCGATTCCTAATAGATTCGGAAGTAGACTTCCTGCTAGTCATGCTAGGAGTGAAGCAACTGGAATAAATCCTCCTTGTACCATTTTTTGTTTTGTTTTCCTTGGCGACTTCGACTTTGTCGTTGTTTTCCTTTTTATTCTACCTCAGCTTTGCTGACGTTGTTGACGATCTTGCTTTTCTAGCTGGCATTATCTTTCTATTGTTATATAAAACTATCACGATGACAAGGTCACTGACGATAGATCTGTTTAATACTGTCTCCAGATACCGCTTTTTTAGTTGCTCCTGATACTGCCCCTGATGCTGCTGCTAGTCCCAGTGTTCCTATCACAGGTAAAATCTTTGGCATTGCTCTAGCTATTACAGAAAGTGCTGGTCTAAGAACTCCGCCGTGTTTTGACATTGCTGTTACTTGTGCAACAGATAGTTTAAGAACAAACGGTTTTCCTGAAATCGCCTTGCGATCAAGTTTATCGATTTGTTGTTGTGTCAACATTACTTTAACCGCTGTTTAATTTGAAGTTGCCGGAGTTATCATTAAAGAAACAGAACGGCGTTTAGCAACCGCTGCTGATAATTTTTCAACCTGACCGGGCGTTAGGTATATTTCTCGAGTTGTGTACTCGGTTTTCATTATATCAAGGTTGTTAGATTAAATTTGTACAGTCATTCTTCGTTTAGTCGCGTTAATTGTCAAGAATCTATCACTGACGACTAGCGCATATACGTTATACTGCTCAGCTGGAGCCACATCAAGTGTCCAAGTAACTTCAATATCAGCTGTAGATCCTTTAGCTCGTTCGGATTGTTTTGATACGTCGAAGTAAAAGATTGGGTATAGCGATCGAAAATTCTTCGACAGATATTTGGCTTCTGCTACCAGCGTCCTGGTACTTTTGTATTGCTTCCATGAGGTACATGTAAGCTCGTGTAACATTTCTAGTTTCATCATCAGCAAAGTTACATTCCATTGCTCGTTCGGGATATTGTTTCGAATTTGTCCTAACAAATATTCGCCTGACATCGGGGATATCAAATACGGAATTGTTCATTTCTTAATTGCCGCGACGCGCCTGTCGTTGAAATACAACAAACAAGTGTCGCGGTGATTGTTCGCTGGGGGCGGTTGTGACACGCCACGTGTAATCAGTTGTGTTAGGAATTGCTGCTTGATAAATTTTGTTCTGCTGGAAATATATCATTTTTGCCACGCGGTCAACGTCGTCTCGAGTTCCATTATCTTACTCGTTGATAGAACAACTCGTGGCATCCATAACGCTAATCTTGTAATAACAAACTGTCCTTCAGCTACTCCATCAGCGTGCATTATACAATCGATTTGTTCCGCTCGATCTAAAATAAGAGTATGTTTTAGTCCACGGAAAACTTTGTTGTGATCGCGACAAAATCCAAACATTGTGCTCAACGGAAGCATCATTGTTATTTGGCGAGATTCTGCGGCAAACGCTTTTCGTTTGGCATATCCTTCTTTATATTGCTGTCGTCGTAATCTTGTGACCGCTAATCTTTTTGAGTTTCCTATTGCAGCTGCATCATTAGCAGCTGGATTGACGATTAGGTTATTGCTATCTGGGGCAGGATTACCCTCACCAGTAAGGAATTCGCTTGAAACAGCTGCTCCAAATGAGGTATCTTTAAACCACATCATGTTAGTGGCAACTGATCTGGAGTAATCCTCGCTAAACGAGACGATGTTAAGTATTGTGCTTGCTACGGGCAAGTGCATCGAGATGTCTTCTACGGTTTGATTAGCCAACTGGTATTTAGCACTTCTAAACAAACTCCAACAGTTATTGACAAGCGCAATTTCTGCACCAGCTGAAATATTACCGCCAAGTGCTGTTAACACTTGACCACGTACTTCTAACACCGCCTTATGCGGCAATAAAATCATATCCTCATCTCTTGTGTTAAAAGTTCTAACTCCGGCCTTATTTGGTTCGTTTGAGTTTTCATCGAGATACTCGACGTATTCAAATTCTGTTACAGTGTCGTCAGTATCATGTTCTTCGGCAAGATCAACATAATTTTTAGCTGACATTATTTTTATTTTATAATAGCCACACAAAATTCAACGACTTTGGCTTCGGTCACAAAATTGAGACGATTAAAAAGCAGCAGGAGTCCTTGGCTTTGTTTTCCTTACAAGTTTACGTACTATTTCTTCACCACGCAGTGATAATAATTTTTTGTGGTAGCTATCATAGCTCGTTCTATTTCTTTTGTTGGTGCAATATTTGATATTACTTGTTTTATTTCCGATGCCGAAGGTGCTGGTGCAAAACCTTTGGTGTCGGCTTTAATTTTATCGGCGATATTTTTGTCCGACTGCAGTGCCAGCCGCAGTCGCAAAAGATTTACCTGCGTCAAGTGCAATTGGTACTAGTTTACGCGCTATTCCTGATATATTCTCAGCAATTGTTTTAAATATATTTCAAATAAATCCACCTACGATTTTTCTTTTGTAAATTTTTCTTCGTCTCATCTTGTTATAAAATATAGGTTTACAAAATTGATCGTACAACAACTTCAACAACTATGTCATTGCAACGACTTACGCAACGCGTAGGTGTAAGTAATACGTGACAACTTCATTGTTAAGATCTATTTGACGCCCAGATTGATCTGTTAGTTGCATTGTTATACTTCTTATTTGATTTTCAAGATTAATCCGATAGCATATTAATTGCCTAGGAGTAATTTGCATCAGTGATCCTGAGGAACATCTGGTGAAAAACTATAAATAGTTTGACCTTGGCTCCCTAACGCCGAATAAGATCCTAGTGCAGTAGAACAATTGATTAAAACTGTATTTATCTCTGTTATGTTAACGGGTAAATCTCCGTCATACAATATACTTTGTTCTGCAACACTGCCGTATTGTTGGTTTTTAAATCCTATCAACTATACAATACTAGTGGTTGGTGAAAAATCGATTATCAAATTATTTTTTAACGTGATTCTAGCTCGTAGCGCATTATAGTTCAGAGTTAACTGAAAGTTGTCCGCGGCGGCTCCATATTTTGTTATTAGTTCTTTAATGATTTTATTAAGATCAGTTATGTTATACGCTCCTTGGGGTATTTTGACAGATACTCACGCGCCAGGATTAAATGTAAAGTCGTCGTTGACATTTGTTTTTACATTTGCCATAGAATGCCATATCGTAGCAGAAATTAATCCAATTTCGTATTGTTTATTTAGATCTAGTTCCATTGGTGGATTGTAATAGACAGAAACGTTTGCTCTGTTTTGTTTGTTGTTGTTTTTTTTTTTTTGTTCTTTTTTTTTGTCGTTTGTGACGAATCGAGTAATAATGTTGTTGATGTTAGTGACATTATACCAAGGTTGTTAGATTATTTTCGCGATAAGATCACTGTTTAAATTTGGTACTCGGATGATGTTAGTAATCCACTCGATCTAAGATGATCTAATATATCAACAATCTCGTTGTCAATTTCTGTGCTTCCATTACCAGCTTCCTTCGATAATATCAACAACATAAGTCGGTCAACTATTTCAGCGGTGGATGCAAAATCTTTAACGTCAGATCCAGTTGTTTCTATTTTGTCTGGTAATCTTCTATCTCGTTCGCTTTCATACTGATCAAACAGTCTTTTGAAAGATCATGCTTTACCATAATCTCCTGGTCTATTTCGATACTGTGTTGCTGTTTTAAGCATTACTTCTGCAATAATTCCTTATCTTATAGTATTATATGTTTGTAATAAATTCCTTTCCTCTTTTATTGTTTTTTTTATTTCTTTATCAGCATCTAAACAAGTACTGAAAATTTCTCTTAATTTTACTGTTAAATCTTTATATTTTTCTGCTGGCCAATTTCGAATATTGCTAATGTCTTTGATATTATGTTTACCAATAAAATTATTATATTCTTCATCTAATATTTTAACACGTGCATTTTTTCTATAAATTCTTATCTGATTTTCAATAGGCATTATTTCTACGGTAGCTTCAGTTATTCTTTTATGTTCCTCAGCTAACTGCTTAGTTTGCACTGACGAATTCTCTATTAAACTCTTTAACGCGACTATATTGACCATTATTTTTGCAATAGCATGTTGAAGCGTAAGAGGGTTGTTTATTAATCTGTTAAATTCAGCCTATCGTGCAACAGGATCAGCAATATTTCTAACAAGTTCCTCTACAATTTTTTTAGTTTCTTCTTTCGATCTTTCTCCTAGTAAACCTAACAACCCTTTTTCTTTCATTTTTCTAGTTCTTCCGGAGACAATGTTGATATTTCTGGTTGTTTGCAAAGCACTGCTTCAGTAACTGGCTTAAACAATTTGATGGTTGCTTCTTCTGCAACGCGTTGTTCACTCCCCGCTTCTTGCACTCTTTTCTTAAGAGCAGCTCGAGTTTCAACAAATTTCTTTAGTAGTTCATTTTTTTGTTGATGTTTATCCATCTGTTACTTTTTATACGCCTTATAAAATTCACCTAGATAAACTCATTAATACAACAACGAAACATTTTAGTTGGATCATGCGCTAGCTCATCAAATAAAAAGAAATTGTATTTGTCTTTGGTTGCTTGATAATATAATTCAATAAATTTATCTTTTGTTACATCACCGCATTGCTCGTTTGTAATATTTCTTACATCAAGATTATCTAGTCCAGGAAACAGTATAAAACATCCCGTATTTCGCTGAATAAATCTGTCGACGTTATAAAAACCTTGCGCAAGATAGACCGAATTACATCTTTTGTTATGTGATAATGAAAATTAAGATCTAATCTTGTTCATCTCCTCGTTGTTTAGAGGGATATCGTCAAACACAATTATTTTATGCTCGGATGAATCAAGTTCATCAACGGGAATTAAATCTTCCGGTTGCTTTATTAGAAGTATATCATCACCGGCTCCAAGTTCATCACGAAGTTAATCGTTATATTCGCTTAATAGCTCGTATTTGTCCTGCTGTGGATTAATTGTGTAAATATACACACGATCGTAATTAAAGTTGCCGTTGAACAAAAGATTCAATAAGAGATTTGTTTTACCTGATCCTGTACGACCAACAATAAGATAATGACAATCTGGAAGTTTGTTGTTGTGTTTATGCTTGATTAATCGTTCGGTATCAAAATTTAATATCGACGATGGCTTTGCCATTGTTGTTGTTATATAATTTTCTATTATATAATTTACATAATATGAGTTATTGCACAAAGTTTGGAACAAAGCTCACAGGATCTTTATGCGCTGACGAATCAACAAAAACTTATACGCAAAAAAAAAACGGTGATACAATGACAGGTAATTTATTGATGTCCAATCAACGAGTGCTTGGTTTAGAAGTAGATTATCCACCAACAAAGGTTGATCTTACTCAAGCGGTAAGTTACTCACAACTAAAAACGATCGACAATGACAAACTATCATTGACAGGAGGAACGTTAAGCGGTAACTTGGAAACCGCGTATCCGCCAGCAAACCTAAATCAAACACAAATTGTAAGTTATTTACAGTTGAAGTATGTGGATGGCAACAAGCTTGATAAAACTGGTGGAACGGTTGCAGGTAATATTAATATGTCAAGTAAAACAATTATTGGGTTGGAAACCACATACCCAGCAGCAAATGTTGATAATACACAAGCGGTGAGTTATTCTCAATTAAAATCTGTTGACGATAACAAACTTAATAAGGTCGGCGACACAATGACAGGTAACCTGATAATCAGTAATAACTCAAAAATAACTGGATTACCAATAAATTCACCACCAGTTGATGATACTGATACTATTAGTTATGCTCAGTTAAAAGGAGCACTCGCCCCGTATGTAAGACAATCAGGCGTACCAATGTCAGGCAATATAAATATGAGAAACAATAAAATAACAACAACATATGTTCCAGTCAACCCTAATGATCTTACGAATAAAGCGTATGTTGATAGTATATCTAATGGTGGTGTAAAACGAACCAAAAACAATGTTGGGTATATTCCAATACCTTTTCAGGCAACTGATAACCTAGTTGGGTTTGAGGTAAGCGCATCAACACATCATCCTGAAAATTATCCTCATCACGCTTTCTCTGATAGACAAGAATTGACGACTAACGGAGAGAACAAAGACTTTTGGATGCTATTTGGCAATTTCATTTGCGTGGCCGATTAAACTCTAGTGTTGGGCAAATTTATGATTGGCGATTGGAAGGATCAAACGATGATATCAACTGGATAATACTGTATAGTACAGAAGACACGTATATTTCAACAACACAATCCTTTACAATTCTAACTGAGAATACTGTTAACAAGTAATTTTATTTTCGAATTTATGTTGTCGCTGCTGAAGATCTTTTTCCGGGATTGACAGCATTTCAAATATACACACTCGATGATCAAATTTAATCTAATATTGTATAATAAATGTCAGAACCACCAATTATAACTATTGCAAGAGAATTTTATGACAATATTTTTAAATGTCAATAGTAAAATATGTGCTAGAGACGAATCACGAGCGAGAGCTATAATCCAAGATATGAAATATTTTAACATTAAAGATTTAAGCACTGAAATGTTAGAATATATAAATAATTCAGTTCGCGTTAGGTATATGCGAGGACCACAACTGAGAGAAGCAATAAACGACTTTGATATCATAAACAGATACTATCATCCTGATGATTGTCTAGAAGAACAAAAAAAATGAAATCCTGCTGAAGAAATATTGCTTGAGCTTGACAAGAAAAATATTGATATAATAATACAATCAAATCTAATAAAAGCACGAGTTCATGGTGGAAGAGGTTATGAAGAAAAACGAATAAACGACAGTCATAGTCGTCTTGACAAACTAGCGGAATCTAAAAAATAAAATTTAATAATAAACAAAAAGTTACACAATAATTTTTCAAAACGAGAAATTTTTAAGCATCTCGGTATGTACTACCACGACAAACAAACCCTGGTTGAAATCGCTATTTTAACAACAAATACAACGTTGATTATTAAGGTGTACTCAAACGCAATTCTACCAATGATACGTAAAAAGCTGAATTTGATCTAGTTATTGCTAAATGATCTCTAGGGATAATCAAAGATCTTAACGATGAAATTGATAATTTCAGTGATGTTGAGCGAGAAAAGATTTTTGAAGAAGTCGAACAAACAAGGTTGGAAGAAAATATTGATTCTTACTACGACAGAAGTGAAGAATATGATGTTCCACTTCCATCGCTTCAACGCTCCAGACAACTGTCAATATGAAATTATTACAATGAAATCGAGAAAATACTCACGAAACCATAAGAAAATTAATGTTGAAAGTAGCTTCTGTTATTGGTCTTCTCACAATTGAACTAGACAGACTCCGAAAAGCAATGCTAAGAAATTTTATAGTCGCATACGCAATTATCAGACAATATTTTGTCCTCAAACATTTTACTTTGGATCAAATAAGCTTGGTACTTGGGTTTATTAATGAAACAGAAAGAGAATACCGTAATTTGGTAAACAAAACAGATTTGTATGAACGTGAAGTAGAAAACACGTTTGATTCCTGCGCTTTTTTAAAGAAAAATGAGGTATTAACAGATGAACGATATACGGATCCTTCGTCTGATGTTTATGACAAGTATAGAGATTTTATAGCTGATCCTAACAATAATAAGTTCCGTGAGTTTCTTGATTCAATTGTTGGTACTAGAACTATTAATATTGTATAAAAATTGTAAATAAATATTGTGTAATGAAAAAACAGATCATCGATTTCAATCATATTTCAGAAGAAATTCCAAAACAGGATGTGGATGCTCTAATGCAGTATTACATATTTTATCATAAAAACCTTTGGTGTGTAAAACAATGTTACAAATATTATAGTAGAATACTTCGGATAATATCATATTTATCACTGCCAATGACTGGCTCTGGTATAATCTCAAGTGGAACATCGTTAAACCAGTTTTTATTAATAGTATCCGGTGGTGGTGTTTCTCTTGAAACAGCGTGTAAAAAAATTGAGACTCGACTTGAGACTAAAAAAAAGCCTGCGAAACAGCAAGTATCACTTATAAAAAATTACTTGATCAGATACGGTCTTATTTGCGAGGTGTAAAATACGATATGGACGATTTATTATTGACGGTATGTTACCAGATATTCTACCAATGAGAGTTAGCAGGTATGAAAAAGATTATAAAAAAGTGTGGTGATGATAGGGTATGAAATTTTATCGAAACTTTAAAAATAATCTGACATCTGAAACCTCACACTTACAAAACAAAATTGTCTGTCCTGATGGGGATATAGTCCTTGAGCCAGACTTCTCTTGTGGTGGAAAAGAAAGTGTGGGAGAGGGATGGATAAGAGTCTCTGGGATAGGGAAATCGTACTTAATGAGAGTCTCTGGTACATGGGGATATAGTCCTTGAGCCAGACTCCTCTTGTGGTGGAAAAGAAAGTATGGGAGAGGGATGGATGAGAGTCTCTGGGATAGGGAAATCGTACTTAATGAGAGTCTCTGGTACATAGGGATATAGTCCTTGAGCCAGACTCCTCTTGTGGTGGAAAAGAAAGTATGGGAGAGGGATGGATGGGAGTCTCTGGGATAGGGAAACATCGTACTTAATGAGAGTCTCTGGTACATGGGGATATAGTCCTTGAGCCAGACTCCTCTTGTGGTGGAAAAGAAAGTATGGGAGAGGGATGGATGGGAGTCTCTGGGATAGGGAAATCGTACTTAATGAGAGTCTCTGGTACATGGAGATATAGTCTTTGAGCCAGAATCCTTAATATAATCTACTACTATGACATCATCGATTTAATCATCGCAATTATCTAGACCACATGTAATCAAGTTCATTAAATGTTGAAAAGTACAAGCCGAACTTTTCATCCCAAACACCATCACCGAAATCTCCTTTGCCCTTTTCGTCAGAGGAATGTACCAGAATCCATTCAGTAGGTCAAATTTGGTGACATACTTTGCATTTCCAAATTTATCAATGCATTCATAGATTCATGGCAATGGAAATAGATCTGAATTAGTCACATGTTCACCTTTCTATTGCCAGTGCACATAAGGATAGTATTATCTGTTTTCGGCAGAAGTATGTATGGTGAACTCCAGTCACTTTTACTTAGTTCTATGAACTCATTCTAAAGCAAATAATGGAATTCTTTTTTCAAACAGTCCTGTCTGAGAGGGTTCATCCTGTACTGATACTGTATCACAGATGTGGAATTTACAATTTTAACGTCATGGGAGATTTTATTTGTTCGTATAGGAACATCTGGAAATAAGTGCTCATATTCAAGTAACAGCTGCTTTAGTTGATTCGTTTCTTGTTACTGCAGAGGTGAAAGTTTCTGGTCGAGATTTTTCAGTATTTCTGAATTCCGAAGACTGGTTACTCCAAAGTCACTATAGTCGGATTGCATTCCATTGCTTAAAACCTCAGTGTGTGGGGCAGGTTCAACTAAATTGCATAATTAACATAGCTATCTGTATCAACATACCCCTTTAGCATATTTTCATGGCAAAGTTGTTTTTGTTTTCGCCTGCCAGGAGCATTGATGATGTAATTTTAATCGCTTACTTTCTTTTCAAATGTGTATAGTACTTAGCCTAAAGAGGATTTTGTGGTATGGGCAAGAGAACCAGATCTCTATCACCAGGCTGAAAACTCATTTCCTTTGTGTTTTTGTCATACCTTAATTTCATGTTTGACTAAGCAGAGTGCAGAGATTCGTTCTTGCAGCTTCACAAGCCTTTGACAAATTGTATTTAAAATTGGAAACATAACCGAGAAGAATAATTTCTGTGACTTCATTTGAAAGTTTGAAAGAAGTTTCTCTTTTAACAACTTAATGTTCCACGCACAGTATCTCCAAAAACTAATTCACAGGGACTAAATCCTAAAGATTCTTGAACTGATTCCCTAACAGCATATAACAGTAAATGAACACCTTCGTCCCAATCATTTATTGTATCAAAACAATATGACTGAATCATAATTTTGAGGAAATCTTTCTAAAGCCCCTTGGTTTTCAGAGTGATAGGCGGAAAGTTTCAGACATAAAATTTGACCCTTGATCAAATTGCACATATTTGGGAAGGCCAAATTGAGTTTTAATAAAAACACTTTATCAAAGCTTCACTATTGTTTTCGTTTTAATATTCATCAAAGGAATTGCCTCTGGGAATCTTGTAGACGCACACATTATGGCCAACAAATATTGCTTGTCTTACTTGGTTTTAGGTAAGGGACCGACACAATCTATGAGAAATGCTGAAAACGTTAATAGACCACACATAATCTGATGTTCTGCTAAATGGTTTGTAAAATGCAGGAATAGGTTGCACATGAGACTCGCTTTGCCTGGCTGTAACTATATGTTTCCAAATTTTGACACCAAGGCGCCAATGAGGAGCGTTGCGGTTAATGCGATTGAGCAACTACAGGCAGCGCAGACTGAAATCCAGAGCAAAGGAGCCAAACACGTGAAAACCTTGACGAACGGGTCCAAGGTTAATCCCACGGCGATTGTTGGTTTTTTTTTTTTGTTTTTTGATGCCGTGTGACCGTCAGAACGGATGAAACGGCTGGGCTGGGTACAGAACCCTGTAGTTCCGATTTCTACATGACCTCAACCGACAACCAAAATACGAGCTGTTGTTTGTGGCTGAAGCCGTGGCAGCTGTTAATTTCTTGCCTTATAAATATTTATAAGCTTATAGTACACCATGGACTCCATCGCTGGAACAGCGACTGCAAGCGTGGGGATAAAGAATAGCTGCTAGCGCCGCATGTTATTGCAAGGCCCCATTCAGAATAAACACACCTAATGAGGTGCACCAGTCTTACATACTATGTCTTCAGCACGAATATGCCGGTAGGTCGAGAAAAACACCGCTTACTGCGGTTGGTATTGCCAGCAGGTAGAAGGACACAGAGCCACTGACTACAATAGACTCATGGCTAAGTATACAATACACAGTCGTGGGACTTTAACATGGTCAAAGTTCTTGCAAGTCGATCCTGGCCTTGAATTCATGGGCGACTTCACGAGGCAGCTTGCCGAACACAGCATGAATGTTTGCTGTGTTTAGATGTTCATTGTTCAAATCCTTTATTGAGCGCTTTAACCGTACTCTAGCCCAGCATATATTCGGCCACCACGCTAAAAAGTTTCTCAAAAATAATTGTTTGCAATTTCTTGCTCTACTACCGCGCTAACACGTGTCGGCATCCCGCCAGGATGGCGACCGTTTCGGCTGCTCGCTCAGACGCCAGAGCATTTCAGCTTCTTGCTTGCAATCAGTTTGCTTGGCCTGGCTTCGGCGCTGGCTTGGATTCGGACGAGATAGCGATGGCTGCATGCGTAATATCCTCGTTGCCGCATGCCAGAATGGTAATTCCAACTGGCGCTATCCATGGTAAGTTCAAGAACAACTGTGCCTATGTAAATTGGCTTGTTCAGCTTTAGGCTCTTCCTTGCACTGTGCTGGGTTAGTTTGCACCGTTTGTATACGAGTGCCACAATCAAGCGCCCCAGTACATCCTCCTTATCATCTTTCCTCACAAGCCTCATCCTGATCCCTTTGATGAGATTTATCATTGGTTTTGCCAATACGCCATTGTTTATTTGCTTGAGAAATTCCTCCTCAAAAGCCATCCATGCCTTTTGGCAAAATATTAGGTTTTTGTGTATCTTTACAACCTTCATACCGATTGGTGAGTAGAACGACAGGTTTCTTTAATCAGTCACAAAGTTTTCCTTTTTAAGTAGGTTTTGGAAGACTGATGCACTCTGTAAACTTACTCCAGTTTGTTTACCAGATCCTTTGATGTCACATTCTTTGTCTCCAATTCATAGCGACAGTCTTGAGCAAATCGCAATCTCTGGCGGGCTCTCGATGTCTATCTCGAGAATGTTTCGCTATATACCAAGCCTGTTTTCCACACCATGGAGGCGATCTCCACTGGGAAGTCCATGTATTATTTTGTATTTTTGAACTGTTTCTTGCTGAGTCCCTTTGCCAGATTAAACTGGACAAAATAGAAAGTATTGTATCTCTTTGTGTTGTTATGGAGTAAAACCTGCCTTGAAAGACCACTGTTATGTGAGACAACCTGTCTTGTGAGACCTTATTCTCAATGCACAGATTTTTTGATTATATAGTGTTATAACCTGCTATAAGAGACCACCTGTCTCGAGAGACCATAATTTTTGGCAAAAGGGGTGGTCTTTCAAGAGAGGTTCTACTGTATATATATATATATATATATATATATATATATATATATATATATATATATATATATATATATGTT
>JAECUM010025883.1:0-42571 GCA_016617855.1 Megalonaias nervosa | reverse complement strand
CTTTCAGGAAGAAATGTTAAAGTATTGTCGTTCCGACGTGGACATTTTACGGCGTTGCTGTAGAAAATTTCGAGAACTGTTCATGGAGCACGGAGGGAGCAACCCTTTGAAAGAAGCTTGCACCACTGCCAAAGTGTGTTCCTTAGTGTACCGTAAACGATTCAAGCCCGAAAACACCTTGGCTGTCATAAGTCCTCAAATGACGAACTTTGTCAAACGTAAATACTCGGTCAAAGCCCTACGCTGGCTACATTACTTGTGCGCCAAGGAAGACAAATGGATCCAACACGCTCACAACGGAGGAGGCGAAAAGATCATCGGAAGGCATTCGGTGGATGGCTGGGACTTAGAAAACCCCCAAATCGTGTACGAGTTTAACGGGTGCTTATTTCACGGATGTCCCATCTGCTACCCTCAACGTAACACGAGAAATCAGTTTTTACAACGGACCATGGAAGACTTGTACCAAGCCACTTGTCAGCGGCGCTTGAAGTTAGAAGAGCAAGAATACCAAGTGGTAGAAATGTGGGAACATAAGTACGATCACCGTTTGAAAACTGATCGCGAGTTTAAGCGCATCGTGGAAAGTTACAAGCTGGTGTACCCACTGAACCCACGGGACAGTTTGTACGGAGGACGGACGAATGCCACCTGTTTGCTGTACCAAGCTGACGAGGAGAAAGGAGAAGAAATCAAATACTTGGACGTGTGCTCGCTGTATCCGTACGTGTGCAAATATTGTCACTTTCCCGCAGGGCACCCACAATTGCTGACGGAACACATCGACCTGGACAACATTCGATAATACGAAGGATTGATCAAGTGCAAAGTCTTGCCACCCATGAACTTGTACCATCCCGTTTTACCTCATCATTGCCATGGAAAACTTAAGTTTCCCTTGTGTCGTACTGGTGCCGAAATGTGCAGCCAAGACCGACCTTGTCAGCACACTCAGGAAAAACGCGCCTTGACGGGAACGTGGGTCAGCGTGGAATAGTTCAAAGCTCTGGACCTGGGATACCAACTGTTAGAAGTGTACGAAATTTACCACTTTCCCAAGACAGATAAATACCACAAGGGCGACGAGACTCAAAAAGGCATTTTCGCAGACTACGTGAATGCCTTTTTTAAAACTGAAATAAGAAGTCTGCGGCTATCCTTCCTGGTGCCACACTCCCGAAGGACAAAAGAAATTCAGAGAGAAATACTGGGAGCAGGAAGGCATCACTTTAGACCACATCGAGAAAAACGAAGGAAGGCGATCGTCTGCCAAAGTGATGTTAAATTGCTTGTGGGGCAAAATGGCACAACGACCGTGTTTACCCAAGACGGAGTATATGACAGAACCTTCCCGCTACTTCCAGATGATTCGCCACAAAACCAAATACATGAAACACGTGGACGTCGTTCGCGAGGACTTGACCTTAGCCAATTACGAAAAAGAACTGGACTGTGTAGAAGCCGACGAATTTGGAAATGTCATCATTGCGGCTAACGTGACAGCCCATGCTCGCTTAAAACTGTACGAAGCTTTAGAACTGTTAGGAGATCGTGTGCTGTATTTTGACACGGACAGTTGGATCTACATTGATCGTCTGGGTCAACAACACCCTAACATCGAAGGAGACCGTTTAGGAGCCTGGACGGACGAGAATCCCGACCACACGATTCTAAGTTTTGCAAGCGGCGGTCCCAAACATTACAGCTACGAATACCGTGGCCCACAAGGAGAAGTGCATACGGAGTGTAAAGTGAAAGGATTGACTCTCAATTATCGCACCAGTCGACTGGTGAACTTTGGCGTCTTGAAAGAAACCTTGCAGTCTGGAGAGGATGGAAATTTTAAAGTGACCAACCACGAACCGCACAAGATTGTACATTTACCCTCACATCAAATCGTCTACCGGTCCTTGGAAAAAGTCTATCAAATCGTGTACCAGACGCGAGTACGGCTTCCCAATCACTTCACTTTACCGTACGGACAGGCTGATATTGGTCAGCATATAAAAAGGGACAAAGTCCAAGACCGATAGTTCATTGGAACTACCAATACCAAGCTAAAAAGATGAATAATTTCAAACAGCAAGTATCAAGCGTAAGACTCAAGTCCAACGAGAAACTCGAGTACGATGCTGTGCCTTGCAATGGCAGGGATGCCGTACGCTATGACCTCAGCGATTCAGTACCACATCATGGAAACTTTGCTATACCTACCATGGAAAGTGATGCTGTGCGTGTCAAACCTGATGGATGCAAAAGCGATGAAACTCGTCATCGTTCACCTTTTCACTTTACAGGTTTTCATGGTGGATGTCATCATTATGAAACCATGCGGCTACCACCCTACGGATGTCATCCAAAACTGAGCAAACTCCTACATATTTCACCTTACCCTCATCGAAATGAACCTGTGAAAGATGAATATTCCTTCCCTGTGAGAAACAAAGTAGCCTTGACGCAACTAGCCGATCCTCGCATTGATACTCAAACCTAAAAGCAAATCATTTTGAAACCTGGAGGAAGCGGTTCTCTAGGAGGTGTCATCATTCTTTCCCTCTTGAAATTGGATCCTAATGCTCCTAAAGTCGTCCCCAAGAAAAAAGCCACGCCCAAACGTACCAAGAAGAAAAAGAAAAAGAGTAACGGTGTCAAGACCAGGTCACAGCCACAGAAAAAGAAAAGCCCACAAAAAACAGCTTCTACCCGAAAGAGAGGTACTGCCGCCAGGACGCAACCCACATTCGCAAACCACGATCTGCCACAACAACGGTGACTGCGTCTCCAGTAACCTCAACATCTTCCACTTCTCCGTTGCTGGTGATACCTGCCAAACCCGATTTGACATGCGTCTTTCCTAATTTGATGAAACATTGGAAACCCGTGTCTCCAAAAACGTCTCCTCCAGCGGTGACACCCTCTTCCTCTTTAGCGGCAGTGACCGCTGCTCACAAAGTACCTGCCCCCAAAATCAAAGTCTAAGAGAAATCGGGTATGTTAAAGAGTTTACTGGATTTGTCCAAGCAAGAACTGTCCCGATTGAGTCCGTTGTGTACCCCTCCACGACGCGCGATGCCTGCCATGAAAATGATACGACGAGCCGACAATCAGTGGCGACGCATTCTAGTATAAAAAAAGACCTGAGGCAAACGATAGGTTTAGTATGCTAATGAACGCCCAAAGATGTCCCCTCCAAGAGGTGCACACCGTCACCATCGTCGTTCTTCTGTCCAAAAAGGAAAAGGAAAAAGAAAAGGACAGTCACGTCATCCACAAAAACACTTAGCCAAACATCAACGTCTGTCCCTGAAAAGACACACTGGTTCAAAGAAAAGGAGAAGTCATCAAAGAGGAGGATTCTTTGGCGAGTTTGGAAAACACGTCGTCACCTTTATGACGAAGCGATAGTCCAAAAAAAGGATAAAAGTCTGTGTGACAAGTCATCGACGTTAGTGTATTTTTTGGAGTGTGCCCCTGAACCAACGAACCAACCAAGAAAGATGTCACCCCAAAAAAGACATCCTTCTTCTACCCACAAAGGAAAGAAAAGGAAAGGACTACCTCCTCGTTTAGTCAAACATTGGGACATGTTGTCCGTCCTGTCCAAAGCTCCTCCATCCATGCGAAACAAAACTCATTCAAACTGCCTCCAAATATGTAATCGATACCGTGAGCGAATTTTGTCTGAATGTCTTGAAAGGCACGATACCTTTGTCTAAACATCAGAAAGAATGCTTAGCTAAACACCGGCACATTCTTCGCCAAATGGTCCAAAAGAAAATACCCATTCGTCAAAAGAAAAAGATGTTGGTGCAACGGGGAGGAATTGCAATTTTACCCCTGTTATGACCCTTGCTGGGAACCATAAGAGGACCCATTCTGAATGGAGTATTGGGAACAATGGGAAGAATCCTGGGATGAAGACAAAAGGTCAAGAAGATAAAAGGGATCTCTGAAATCAAAATATCTCAGACGTGACCCTTGAAATCCAATGGAAGGACGAAAACTGGCTTTAGTGCCTTACAAACGATGGATGGCAAGAACAACGAACCCCGCATTTACCTCCCAATCCTCATTTGACCGAGATGACCCAGTTACAACACGAATTGCAATCATTGATGGATAGCAGTAATTTGTCAGAAACGGAAAAATCGCAACGGTACGGTCAACTGTTGCAACGACTGCAACTCTTTCACCAGAAAGCTTTAGGCGAAACAGCTCTACCCACTCTGAAAGATTTTAAGACCCTAATGAAAAGTTCACCACCATCCCCAGCGGTCAAGACAGATGCAGCCCCATGTATATCTGAGGAAGAAGAGGCAAGATAAGTCTTTCAAACACCGTCAGCAGCTCCCATCCCTAGTAAGATTGCAGCGTCCTTGTTGATCCCTTCCCCTACACCACAACGAGAAGAACTTAAAGCTTGGGATAAAAAGATGATGTCCACTCCACCTTCGACAGAAGTCAAAAAGAATGAAGGAAAACCAGAAGTTAAAAAAGAAAAGAAGACCAAAACCATTCCATTACCACTACCACCACCGCCACCACCACCAAAACTACCTTCGACTTCTACTCCTGTGGCACATCGGACACGTAAAGCCGTCTCTAAACCACTTCAGAGTACCATCAGCGAAGAGTGGATCACTTATTAAAAAATGGAGAAGGTTGTTAGCCAGCATTTACTACGATCCATCCCATTCTGCAGGTTACGGAGGAGTTCAGAAATTGCATCGTGCTGCCAAAACTCGACTGCAAAGTGTTCGTTTACCTCAAGTGCAACGATGGCTACAAGAACAAGCCACGTACACCTTACACAAACCCATTCGAAGAAAATTTTCCAGAAGTCGCACCCGAGTGGAGGTTATTGATCATCAATGGCAAGCAGATTTAGCCGATGTCTCTCATTTGGCCACCTATAATCGTGGTTACAAATATTTGTTTTGTGTCATCGACGTCTTTTCCAAATTCGCTTGGGTCGTGCCATTGACTTCCAAATCGAACAGTGAGTGCGAGCCCTCAAACTGGTGTTGAAACAAAGCGGACGTCACCCTCTTCGATGGCAAACCGACAAAGGCATCGAATTTCTGAACCAAGCTTTCCAAAAAGAATTGAAGAAACGTGACATTCATTTTTTTCACCACCGAGAATCCCGAAACCAAAGCCAGCATCGTGGAACGTTTTCAACGTACCTTGAAAGAACGCATGTGGAAATATTTTACGCATCAACACACTCTCAAGTACATCGATGTCTTGCCACACCATGTCATAACGTACAACCAATCTTACTTTCGGAGCATTGGACGTGCCCCCCAAGAAGTGACTCCCGACAACGAAGTGACCGTCTTCGAGCGTCTGTTTGGTACGTTTCCAACAGTGACTGTCCCCAAGAAAGGTGGAGTGTTGGTAGCAGGATATTGGGTACGCATTGGCAAAACCAAACGCACTTTCGACAAAGGTTACTTACCCAACTGGACCACCGAATTGTTTCGTGTCACTGAACGTGTGCGTGGCCGTCATCCTCCCGTCTATAAATTGGAAGACATGAACTGGGAAGTGTTAAAAGGAACGTTTTACTTGCCCGAGTTACAACGTGTGACCAAAAACGACGACGACATGTACGAGATCTAAAGCATTCTCGATCGAAGAACCCGAAAAGTGGGAAAACGACGTGTCAAAGAAGTCAAAATACGTTGGAAAGGATATCCGCCGAGTTTTGACTCTTGGATCGACGCTTCGCAAATCATCGACTATAAAAAGAAGTGACCATCATGCCCTTTAAGATTTATAAAAGCAACTCTTGTGGGTGTGGTGTGGAGAACGTGTGCCTAAAACGCAGATCGTCTTTTTCTGCCGAATCTTTGTGGTGTATTGTGTCATCGGTGCTGCCATTGCCAATATGAGTTTGCAACAAGGAGACAAACAATTGTGGAACATTTTACTCAGCAGTTGCATCGGTTACCTGCTTCCCAATCCGTCTCTGAAATATTCCTCTAACGTGAACAACAACGGAAGTCTTGCGACCAACGTTAGTCCCCCTTCCAACAGTCACCCTAACCATCCTCTTTTAGACACTCCTCTGACTTCCAGCGACTCCTCGGACTCTAGAACTCTGGAATTATGAACAACTAACTTTACTTAACGTTACCCAGTGACAGTTCCATGGAGGTGTTTCCCAATAACATCTTATGCTGTTACACTGCCAAATTACCTCAGGCCATCCAATTCGATCAGGAAGCCTATTGGGAAGTGGCTTTAGTGGAAATGATTCACCCTACACAAATCAAAATCATCGTCAAAAATCAAAGCACTTTTATAGTAGAAGTTCATGACGAGCAAGTGCAACAACACTTGGATGAACGCGCCAGTGTATGTGACTCTATGAAAACACAAGACCCCAAAACGAAACGAACCACTTATCGGTTGAAAATTCCCCCAGGCTATTATTTTAGTGGTCAACATTTGGTGAACGTCATTGCTGACAGGTTCAATGCCATGTTTGGTAAAGTCTTGGAGAAAACCAGAAAAAGTGTCACGATCGAATACCACAAAATAGCTCGTCGCCTACTAATCAAATTTTCAGAGGGCAAAATATTGGCCATTAAATTTTGTCCTGAATTGTATGACATTTGGGGTGGAGACCCCAAGTTGATCAAGATTAGAAACGTAATACCAGCCGTGACCAGTAACTCGGATTTTGCGAAATATTTTAGATTCCCTGTAGAAATCAACCAAGGACTGAATTTGATCTTTGTGTACTCAGATGTGGCGGAGTACAATGTGGTGGGACACACCTCCGTACCGTTACTGCGTGTCATTCCTTTCAAAGTGGATTCTGCCACGAACGCTGGCGAGGAAGGTGGAAACACCTATCACGTTCACCGCTAATTTGTACATCCTCACTATCTACCCGTCAGTAAGTCGTATTTCGACACTGTCAACATTACTATAAAAGGAGATCTGGGACAAAATATTCCATTCACCAAAGGGAAAGTCACAGTGAAACTCCATTTTCGAAAATGATTACTCTAACCCCTTGTCAGTCATGCATCCTGTGTACCAAAGAGTCGCTCGACAGCGAGGACATGGTTTAGGTGATATGTTAAAATCAGCCTTTCGTTCGGTGGCTCCCGTTTTGAAACCGATGGTGACACAGGGATTGCACGCCTTGAAAGATGCCGCGTTGACGCAAGGTAAAGAATTTCTCCAAATGTCATCATTGACAAACAAAATCCTAAAGAAACTTTCTTGAGAGCAGGCAAAAATGTCTTGCTTCAAACAGGCAAAGACATTTTGGGTCGACGAGAAACTCCTATAAATGCCCTGGGAGCTGCCGAGTCAGGCATTCCTGCTTCCCTGACACCACAGCAAGGACAAGGCAGAAAAAGACGACCAATACACCCCTTCATAGGACTTCACACCCCTAGAGCTAGAAAGACTAAGAAAAGAAAAACCGTCCGAGAATTAGACGTTTTTGATTATTAAAAAAAAAAAGAAAGAAGAAAATGATGCACCGAGAGTCTTGCGCCTGTTCCAAGTCGGAACTGGATCTGTTTGCCATGCCACCTACCATGATGACGATGCAAGAATCCCAATGGGTCGAATTTCATCCCGTCTCCTCTTTGATGGATTCAGCTCCCATTGAGTTTGAAATCAAAGGACAACCCAAAGATTACATCGATCTGAATAGCAGTTACTTGTATCTGAAACTGAAAGTGATCAAAACGGACAACACCAATCTGGGAGCCGATGCCAGAGTAGCTCCCGTCAACAATTTCATACATTCCTTGTTCAGCTAAGTGGATTTGTACTTGAATAATAAACTTGTCAGCAGTAGCATGGATACTTACCCTTACCGATCGTACCTATAAAATCTCTTGACGTACGGAAATGAGGCCAAGAACACTCATCTGTATGCTAGAGTGGTATGGAAACCTGACATAGCAGGTGAGGACACGTTTAACGACACAGCCCTGATAGCAGATCACAATCCTCACAATGTGGGCTTTAACGACCGTCGAAAGAAAATCCTAAAAGGCCGTAGTTTAGAACTGATGGATCGTTTGCATTTGGACATGTGGTTGCAAGACAAGTATTTGCTCAACGGAGTGGATATTCGCCTGAGACTAAATCGCAGCAGTGTCGCTTTCCATTTGATGGCTCATGCCAACGAGTACAAAACCATCATCCAAGAAGGCAGACTTTACGTGCGTCGCGTAGAAGTGTTACCTAAAGCGGGAAACAACATCAGTCACACACTGAGCAGAACGACCGCCAAGTATCCGATACGATGCGTAGAAGTGAAAACGTTCTCCATTGCTGCTGGACTCCGATCCAAGATCGAAAATCATCTGTTCCAAGGACAGTTACCCAAACGTTTAATTGTTGGCATCGTCAGTAATGCAGCCCTCAACGGAGCCCACGATCAAAATCATTTCCAGTTTAAGCACTACAGAGTGTCCAAGATCGAAGTCAGTCGCGATGGTAAGACCTTGTGTACCAGACCCTTCGAACCTAACTTTGCCCAGAAGAATTACTTGAGATCGTACTTGTCCCTGTACGAAGCTACCGGACAACTAGGAACCAACACCAGTCACGGTATTTCGTACGAAGATTATGTAGGAGGTTACACTTTGTGGGCCTTTGATTTCACTCCAGACCAAGGCAGCGACGAGGGACATTTCCACCCTCTAAAATCTGGTCAACTGCGTGTGGAACTTCAGTTTGTAGAAGCTCTCGCCGAGAAGGTGAACGTCATCCTGTATGCCGAATTCGATAATACCACAGAAATCAACAGTTTGAGAGAAGTCATTCTAGACTATTAGAAACTATGGAAGACTCTTATCCCTCACTGAAAGGTAGAGAATCTTTGGAAATGGAATGGGAGGATAGCGTGAAAGCAGAACCCCAAGACCAAGACGAAGAGGACGTAGTGGTCACGTCCATATGGCCAGAGCAAGAACAACATTTAGTGTCGTGTTTTGCCAAATACCTGGCGGATAAAATTACGGAATTGAGTAAGAAAGATTGCTATGGATGTCAAAACGATCATCCCAGTCAAATTCAACATGATAAATGTCTGATGATGAGTCAAGAAGAAAAATTGGACGAGTATCTGGACGACGCTTGGAGTCTCATCTCGGAAGAAGTGGTGTTGCATGAATAGTATAAAGGTTTGCGTGATCATTCCTGTCCTCCACTGACTACTCTGGAGATCTATCGCATCGAATCTCTCTTAGCCCGGAGTGCGGAGACGAAACAAAGAAACGGTTACTTGTCAGAGATTTTCAAGCAAAAAGTCAGAATTGAATTGATGACTTATCATTACCTGTGAAAAAAACCCCCAACAAAATAAAAATGGATACCTGGGAACTTTATTACCTTCTGAACAACAGTTCGTACACTGCTTCTTGGAATCCTGTCGTGTGTGCTAAAGATGAACTACCTCATCGCAAACCGCAAGACCATCAAGCTTATGTCATCAACACGGACGACAGTCATCTCCCAGGAACCCACTGGGTCGCCGTCTACTTCCCTAAAGAGGATTGTGTGGAGTATTTTGATTCGTATGGATTACCCCCTTTGGAAGACGACATCATCGACTTTATGAGAAGAAATGCCCAGACGACACGATACAATAATGTGAAATTACAAGGCACAGATTCCACGTTGTGTGGACAATATTGTGTGTTTTTTCTTCATCAACGCAGTCTTGGATATCCTTTAGAACATTTAGTGACTTATTTTGATCGTAAATCTTCTAGAAACGATGAGAAAGTAGATCGATAGTTTTGTGACCATTATGGCTAGCTTTTGTCTTTAGCTAGAAAACGTAGTGTACATCAATGGCCTCATGACTTCCATCAGTGGAAGTCTCACATGATTTCACAACGTTGTCATCCTTGTCAAAAATAGTTTGTTTGATGTTATTGTTAATTGTTAGTGGTTAATTGTTTGTTTGAATAAAAAAGTTGTGTTTTGAAAAAAAATGTCTGTCTTTTGTTTTAAAAAAAAAAGACTCTGAATATATACTCTTTGACTTCTCTCTATCCCTCACCATGATATTAGCTATCATAACATTTCGACTCAACAAAAACCCTAGTAGGGATGTTTTCTATCGCGTCCGCGTCTGAACCATATAAAGCAGGGCAGTCTCCAGTCTGGCCATCATCATCATCTTTTATCGATCATCCCGACACAAGCACGGCGATCGGACGTGAAATTTGTAGTTGTTGAGTGGCGTTGTCTAGTGCAATTCATTTGCCTGCCAAATCCGCCAGAGTAACACCTCAAGGATAAACATCTCAGGAAACAGAAACAACAAAGGAAATTTTAGCAGCCCGCTTTGCAGCCTGCCTAGCCGTCAACACAGCATTGAACAAGAACAAAGGAACCGAGCATAGCCGCCATCTTTAATCCGAACAACGAAACAAAGGAACTTACTCCATAACAAAGGAAGATCAACTAAATAAGTACCAAATTCATACTACGGGCCAAACACTCTGTGCTGTATAATTTATTATTGTTAATTATTTCTAAACAACTAACAAGTAAAACCCTACTCACTATCTTATTAAGTTACATTAATAACTCCATTGTGTAATTTTGGCGCGAATATCCACAAACATACTAGCTTACCTGGGAAGAGTCCTCATACGTTTAACAAGCACTAGTAAACCGCTGTGAGATTCTCTTCTAAAAGATATCTGCACGACCGCCATTTTTCATTTCATTAATCTAAAAGATAATCTTAAAGCTAACCCTAACATTTTGGTGCCAAATCCCTGAAACAGGTGCTGGGGCACAAACTAGCATATACCTGGGCAGACTCCTTATAAGTACTCAAGCACGCTAGATTACCTCTATAAGATTGTCTGCTAAAGGATTTTTTCATCAACGCCACACCTTAACCATTTTTCTATAATTATTTTTTTCCGCTCTCAACATCATAAACAATTTATTCAAATAGCTAAACCACAAAATACAAAACAACCAAAAAAAACCTAACAAAAACCGTAAAGTAGATCTAAATTCAAATATCAAATATGTCACAGGTAAATGGAATCAACAAAGCAGCAATGAATAAAAGGAGATATCTAGCCAGGAGGCTTAACTCACTAAGTTCTCTGGACCATCAATTTAAGGACTATAATCAGAAAACTCAAACTCAGGGATCCATTAACCCCCCACCTAAAAGCATAGCCGTACTAAACTGCAGCAGTTACCCTACCACTAAGCAGCTAGTAGAAACACCACTAAACTACAGAACTCGGTCACCTGCTAGCGCAAACAAATCAAGTCAAGTTGAGTTAAACGAAGACTCGCCGGTCACTTTTAAGGACCCAAATAAAGCATACGAAGCTGAATTACTCGACGATACAATCCCCATGGAATACCATAGCCAACATGTAGTAACACCTCCTAACATCAAAACTTACTCCCCTGCAAGCTGACACTTAATTCCACAATTAGAACTAAGCGCGGACTCGCCGGTCACTTTCAAAGACCCAAATAAATCATATGAACAAGAAATCCTTGACGACACACTACCCATGGATCGCGAAGAAACTATAAACCAGCAACTCCTCACCCCACTAGGACTAACACTCTCCAAAAAACTAATTTCCATCCAGATTGCTCCACAAATCAATCACAAAGCAAACTTAACACATTCCCAACAAAATTCAACACAACAAATAAACCCATCACGGGTACAACAAAATAAATAAGAAATAAACAACACCTCAGAAAACCCCAAAAGCCCAAAATCAACAGAAAAATAAGAAAGGAAACACGCTAAGAAATACTAATCAAGCAAATAAAGTGAAACAAAACAAACCAAAAAAAAAAAAAGAAAATGAACAAAAAGCAAAATTCCATTACAGCCAAACCCCTGGGCCTTCCAATGCTTCAATAAACACCACAAATAACAACTCCTTCAAGAAAAACGAAACTAAGGAAAACAGCACAACAAGCAGGAAAACACCCACAGATCTCAAAGAATACGAAGGGAAAGGCAAACTACCAATGAAACCAAAACACTCAGTAACCAAAAACGACAGCCAAAAAGTAAATCAGGAAACCCCCAACAATCAAAACAACCACCACAAAATCAAAACCAGATTCCACTCACTGGAACACACCTTATACATAAGCAGTAACTCCAGTCAACTGCTTAACTTAAGCATAAACAGCATTACAGGAGCACTCCTTAAAATTCACCAAGGTAAGTTCACTTTGATCCGACCTAACACCAGATATCTAATTGTCCGATGTAGAACACTAAACCAAGTAGTAAAATACATGGAAGTTGAGAATATATGCCACATAAAAGTCAAAGTAGAAAGGAATAACTCAATCAAAAAGGTTCAGTACAAAACAAGCAACCCTCCAGCTCAAAACACAAATAAAGCTTCAACAAAACCAGTAAGAGCAACCACAACCGAAAACTCAAGGCACTACTACTACAACTACTCCCCAGCCCACTTCATTCAAATCAGTACTTAAACTGACAGGGCTTAACAAAGGAATGGATATAAATATGCTAACCAAAAAACTTAGAGAAAATGGGATCAACATAGACAAAGCCTATAAAATCAAAAACCACCAAAAGATTGAAACAAACGTAGTGATTCTAGAATCCAAAACACCCCTACAACCACTGGTAAGACTAGGCCCTTATGGAAAACAACACCGGCTAGAAAAATACTTTAACAAACCCAGATTTTGCAGTAACTGCCAACATTGGGGCCACTATGCGCATAAATGTCGCTACCCCACAAAATGTGAACACTGCAGGGGACAACATAAGGGGAAATGTAATAGAACAACCGCCAAATGCGCTAACTGCCAAGGACAACACCTACCAAGATCAAGGAATGTCAATACACCATTAAAGAAAAACAAACAATAGAATAATGAACACAAAACAACTCACATACCATGTAGCCAAGAAAATTACAAAGACAACCAAAAACACCAATACCACACCCAACTCAGTAACCCCCAAAAAAACAAAATTCTAGAAATAAGGAAATTAACTCAGACTGCAAATTGGATCTTACCCCAAATAAAATAAATAAAAAACCACAGGAAGCAAACAGCAGCCACCAAAACAGAAAAACCAAAACTAACGTCAAAAAACCAGAAACGAAGGAAACGAAGAATCACGACCAATCAATCACTAACAGTGCAGAAACGTTCAGCCCACCTGTAGATAATACAATAATATCTCCCACGCTACCAATGATAAAAGAACTAGTGGCGGAGATCATAAATATAACAAACGAAAAACCGCAAAGAATAGGGGACTTACTCGAGTCAATAAACCGGACAATTAAAAAACATCTCCGACCCCAAAAAATCTAGTGTTTAAAAAACGTAATATGAGCATATAATATATAAACGACCAACAAAAACATGGATGATACAACCAAGCGAAACTTAACTATATGGCAATGGAACTGTAGGGATATCAGAAGCAACCTCCCCGAACTCACAGGCACCCTCCCATCAACATCACTTGACGAACTTCAAATACTAACAGGAGAGTTACCACTGCAATTAAAACGACATGAGCTTATAATAAGATATGCAGCAAGGGTAGCTATTCATCCCAACTCACACCCAACCAGAATAGCAATTGAAAAGTGCAACAAACCATTTAGCCGAAAACTAGTCCCTAACATCCCAGGAGGGAAACTCATTCATGAACTTGGAAAACAATTACCAATCCATGACTATCAAGCCGAACAACTAGAATACCCTGATCAGGCCCCCTGGACAACTCCTAAACCGGACATTGACACCAAAGCAACCAAATACGGGAAAAAACTTGGCCAAGAACACCAACTAAAAACATCTATAACAATGGATATACTTGACTCCTACTCCAGTTTTGTAAAAATCTACACCGATGGGTCAAAAACATCAGAGCCACCCAGGACAGCAGCGGCCGCAGTAATTCCAGAACGTAATATTCAAACTGGAGCCAGGCTACCGGATTACTGCTCCATATATACAGCAGAATTCCTGGCCATTGTGGAAGCTCTGAAATGGGTTAAAATCAATAACATTAAAAAAATCTGTAATAATACGTGACTCGCTTAGTGTCATTACATCCATAAAATCTAACAACACCAAATCAAGAGAAAATTTCTAAGAAAAGCCTACGTACTACTAAAGAACTTAACAACAACAAACAGTAAGTAGAATTCATGTGGATTCCATCCCACATATGTATCTTAGGAAATGAAACAGCTGATTTGACAGCCAAACTAAGATTAGAAGACCCTAGTCCCACTCCTATAAAATACAGCGTAAATGAAATACATAGTATTATTAGAACACACATCAATCACAAATGGCAAGAACAGTGGAATCAAGGCACCAAAGGGCAGACACTTTACGCCGTCATAAGCGAAATATACAGAACCATTAAACCCCCAAAGATAAATACCTCAGATCAAAAACTAATAAACAGAATATACACCAAACAAACCAAACTAGCAAATAGTTTTGGAAAATACACTGGACCAAAACCATCCAACATCAACTGCTACCACTGTAAAACACCAGAAGATTTACATAATATATTCAATATCTGCCATAAATACAAACAAGAAAGATCTATATTCATCCTTGCGCAAAACAAAATTGGATCCCCAAATACATACCCAGAATTTTTAGGAAAAGAAAATCCAAACATCATAACTACTTATCAAAATATCATAAAGTTTATCAATGAAGTAGGGCTCGCAAATAAAATCTAAACTCTCAAAAACCCTAAATAAAGTTAACATAAATAATAGGAATTAACCAACCTGCTCTGGATGGATGTCTTTCAAATGTCGGCTCGGGACCTGATTATTCAGCAAAGATATCTGTCACACGCAGGGCCGTTACCACCCCACCCAAAAATCAAACATAAACGATCAAACATAATGGCTCAGCCCAATAGACGGATGTCCGTGAATTGTCACCTTGGGACCTGTTTACACAGCACTGACATCCGTCTCTCTAGGAAATAATAAAAGAACTAAATCAGGTCCAACATACTCAATTCCGCAACACACTCTCCATCAAACGTCCTCCACAAATTAGCAATCAGGAACCACTAATCAAAGCAAAAATAAATAACAGGAAACAGCCCTCCTGTTGTGGGCGGATGTCTTTGAAATGTCGACTCGGGACCTGATTATTCAGCAAAGATATTTGTTCACACACAGTGCCGCCACCACCCAACGCAAAATATAATAGATATAACATAATGGCTCAGCCCAGTAGACTGATGTCCGTGAAATGTCACATTGGGACCTGTTTACACAGCACCGACATTTGTCTCTCTAAATTAAATAAATAAGTAAACCAAAAAGTAATTATTTAAAAGCCATTCCATTATATCCATCCCATAAAACGTCCTCCACAAATTAGCAACCAGTTATCACTAAACAAAGTAAAAATAAAAAGTAGGAATTGGCCAACCTGCTGTGGGCAGACGTCTTTGAAAAGTCGTTTCGGGACCTGATTATCCAGCAAATCTGTCTGTCACAAACGGGGCCGCCACCATCCTACCCAAAAAAACTCAATCAAACATAATGGCTCAGCCCAACAGACGGGTGTCCATGAAATGTCACCTTGGGACCTGTTTACACAGCACTGACACCTGTCTCCCCAAATAAACAAGTAAATTAACAAGCAACTAAAGCCATTCCATTTTATCCTCTACATAAAACGTCCTCCACAAATTAACAATCATTTATCTTTGTGCTTTAAAAAAAATTCTTTCCTTTTTCCCTCCCTCCCTCTTTACTCAAACTAACCCTATCTAACTAATACACCTGTTAATCCTAACAAACCTACCCTACTCAACCAAAGATGACAGCCATTCCAATATGAGTTCATAGTGACCCCAAACCTAGTCATTATAAGGTGGTCCGAACATCAGGACCATCAGGGCCCACCGCACAAAGTGGCAACGTAAACATAAATTAGAAACAACATTAGGGCCACAAATAGACACATATAAAGTGGTCAAAACCCTATGATCATCAGGCCCCGCCGCACAAGGCGGCAAATACCCACTTTACATATATATTCGGTCCTAATATCAAAGGTTAGCTACCCACAAGACTGATAGGCCTCATAAATGATAAAGTATGTTATACCAGACCCTAAGATCAACAGCTGATATAAGGTGGTCTAAGCCCAGGACCACCATCAGGGCCAGTCACACAAGGTGAAAAATGATAAAATAAATAGCATACCAATGGCTGTCATCTGAGGCACCTGCTTAATACTAACTATTGCAAAACAGCACAGAGTATGTTCCAAATTTCAGAAATTTTGAAGAACTTTTTGGCCAGATCCATAATTAAATTATCCAAATTCAAAACACGTGTAAGACGCAAAATTTAGGCCAGAACCCTGGAGTCAACGAATGCCTTCAGGTGGATCTACCCCTGCCTTCCTGCCCTTCTTCCTCCCTTGCCTCGACCGGACATCAAATTAACAGCGTGCAATGCACGCATAAATATCATACCTAAAGCACAGGAGTGCGTGCTGGAACGACTCCCACTCATTACTCAATTTGGTAGAAGCAGACTGCAAACATGAGTGCGTGTTGATGTACAATTGTACGAACACCACTTGAATTCAATATCATCATCATCATCAGTCTGGCCATCCATGGTTGACTCGTCTACCTATGAACATGCCTCCAAGCTAGCCAAGCTGAACGAAGCTTACGTGAATTTACATCGCGTCAGGCTAAACCTGATACCAAAGCCTGAAGAGACAGAGAATGACAGGATGTTATCAATAGCCCAAGACCTGATAGAAGAGGTCTTCAGAGAGGAAATCAAGAAAGAACAAGAAGAATGGACAGAGAAGTACAGACTTCAGAAGCAGAGAGAACAGCAAACAACAGCAGCAGCAGCAAGAACCTGACAGAGGTTTTGTCACTGTCGTGTGGACACCAAAGAGTTCTCCTTCTCTTTCCGCAGAAGCAGACCGTATCGTATAGGAAAGCCTGCCGTCAGACGGGGACGCAATCTTAGACAGTAAAAAGATTGCAATCACTCCCCGTCAACAAAAACAGCCCTTTTCAGGGCTACCCCAATACTCTCGAAAAGACATACTAATTCAATTGCCCAAAAAATTGTGTGTTTGTATGTTAAAAAAAATAGAAGTGTGTCTATAAGCACTTCGTTTCTTTTGTTAGTAAAAATAATCCACACATCGTTTCTCTGTCTTGTCGAATCGTGCATGTCTGAGTTTGTAAGTAAAAAAAGTCAACGTGAGTGTTTCTTTTAGGTCCGCGCGTTTGATGTGACGCTAAGTTTTGGTGTCAGGGGATGTTTACCTTCACGTTCTTGCTTCAAGTATATACAGCGAAGCGAACGTCAGTCTGGCTACCCATCGTTGACTCGTCAACACTGAAAATTAGTAACAGAATTGCAAAGTTACTGGAACTTCAGATGCACCTGGAGTATGCCAGGCGGCTGCCAGACGACAATAATGGAGGAAGCAAGGATAGAAGAGGAAGAGAAGAAGAGGAAGAAAGAAGAGGAGAAGGAAATGAAGAGAGGGATCCTGCCTCACCTCATAATGAGACCTGTATGTGAGGTGAAGCCAATGATCAGTACACCTCCACAACCAGTACCGCCACCTCAACCACAGCCACAACCACAGCCACAACAACAACATCCTCGACTCTGGTATAGAAGACAGAGGGAAGTCTTCAGAATCCCAGAAACTGAAGATTGGGGTTCTGAAGCGACTCAAGAGGCTTCTGCGCTCTCAATCACAAATGTGAATTGGATAAATGATTGGAGCAGGAGATGTGTCTGTGGTGCCAGACCTGGGAGGTGTAACCATTAGTCAGGTGCATCTGAAGTTCTAAAAACAGCCCTTCTCAGGGCTAACCAGATCTCTAGAAAAGAAACACTATTCAATTTGCCAATTTGTGTAAATGTAGAGTAGTGTGACTATAAACACTCACTCCTTTACTGATGTGTGTACATGTGTTTTGCGTTCGTGTACGTTTGTGTGGATAGTATAGTGTGTGTGTGTGTATGTATTTTATGCATTCGCGTTCATTTGTGTGGATGGTAGGTATGGTGTGTTTTTTGCTTTCTCGTCCGTTTGTGTGGATAGTATATGTGGTGTGTTTTATTCATTCGCGTATGTTTGTGTGGATAGTAGATCTGGTGTGTGTGTGGTTTTTTTTTCTTCTTTTCCCGTTTGTGTGGATAGTATAGTGTGTGTGTTTTATGCATCCGCGTTCGTTTGTGTGGATAGTAGATAATAAGTGAACTGAGTGTAAGGGATGTTTTCCTTCACGTCCGTGCTCCACGGATATAAAGCAGAGCGCTCGTCAGTCTGGCTACCCGCGTTGACTATTCAACACCTTCAAAAAAAAAAAATGAATGTATTTAATGAATTCAGACAGTTGGTTCTGGATGATTGATGCAGCCTACGTGGTGGAAAGGCTTGAAAAAAATGGAGCTATCCAGTCACGAAAGACTTTGTGACCAGTCAAGTCACTAGTTTCAAATTAGCCAGGGATCTGGTGCAAGGTATGATAGAAGAGGAGGTGGAGAAATTAAGAGGCTTCATCCAGCCTAAGTATGTGAGAGTGGGGATATTGAAGGAAGCCCTTGATTATGTCATCAAAGTGAGGAGCTTCTTGCAAGATATATTTAATTGGACAGAGTAGTCTTTTGTCCAGTGAGGCTTACAACAATTAAGGAAATCTGAAGACATGATGAGAAAAGTGATGAAAGAAAAGTTAAAGAAAATCAAAGACACCTGGACAAAAGAGAGAAAGGAGAAGGAAAACAGAAAGAGAAAGGAAGAGTTTGAAAAACTTAACAACAACTGGAGGAAGGTGCAGAGAAAGTTTAGAGCCATGGGACATCCTGACTGGATTCCAGGGGATAAAAAGAAGAAGAAGAAAGGAATCATTGAAAAGGTGAGGAACTAGTTGAAGAAGTGGAGAAAATAGAAGAAGAAGAAGAAGAAGAAGAAGAAGAAGAAGAACCCAAAGGCCCTTTTCAGGGCCACTTTCATATGCCTCGAAAAGATTTATTCTTTCTTGCCTAAAATTTTTGTTTTATTCGATTGTATAATTTATGTTTAACTCCCAAAAACATTATTCTCTTACCTAAATTTTTTTTGGTCGGTTGTATGATTTGGGTATGATAGATTGATGTTCATCAATCTATGGAAACGGACGCGAATGCATAAAACACACACTATACTACCTACAGAAACGTACGCGAATGCATCAAACATACACTATACTATCCACAGAAATGAACGCAAATGCATAAAACTTTGTATAGGGACAATAGGAATGGAACAGGTGGGATGACGTCACGGTACTTGCCACATTGTTGCAAATGTCCAGTACCGTGACATCACCCTACCTGTTCCATTCCTATTGTCGCTATACAAAATTCCCGTTGTCCGTATATCGTCCCAGGGTGTGCCATTTGTCCGTATAAATCTTGTCCGTATAGTACAAAGTATGGTCCCGTAATGCTAATTCCCATTGTCCGTATAGTATCCCCTATTACTACATATATATTATTTGTTCAATTCTGTATACAAAAATATGGTAGTACTGTAAAGGCGGCAATTGAGAACACTAATATGCAGTCATATATGCAAGAAGACAAAAGTTTTGTAGAAGTCCACTCTCACACCGGGTGGTAGCCCTGTTTTTTTTTATATTTTTTTTAGTTCATATGCAGCAAAGAAGCATTCGGAATCACCAGTGCACTTGCTCCCGATCCCTAGTGTTCACGTCGAAGGTCAGGCCGTGTCTCCTAACTATTTTAGAATCCCAGAATGGACTCTACCCCGAATATCATAACAAAGTGGCCTACTCCTATGAGACACCAGACCTTTCAGCAACTATACGTACTTAGGGTTCTACAGAAATAAGTACGATACTACGTTGCCAAGTTTGTGATTAGAGATAGTTGCATATTATGTGATGCTAAAAACATAATGCAAACAAGAGAGGTAACTCATGTGTGCCTACCATATTTTTTGTCTAAAATCATTATATGTCATCGTCCGCGGTTATTTTAGGCTAAACATGAACGTATGCGACATAATCTGCCCTCATTTTAGTCTAAACAACACATAACACACAGACCCAATTTTGATTCCATAGGTGAGCTGATGGTGTTACATGCATCACATAACGAAAACAATCGTGTGCCCGTATCTTTCGTTTTATGGAAAAAAACGAGTAGGATCCTGTGTTTACCGTACTATTCCCATATCTACCCAAATCTACCCCAAATATGTCTTTAAGACGCGTAATATGCAAAGAATATGTTCGTTATTTATCATATATTACACGAGAATATCCGAAGAGTTGATAAGATGCAGTAGATGGTTAGGGCCTTTCTTTGCTTAGCATAACATACTTCGGTTGTTTGTTTGTTTTTTTGGGGAGGGGGTTGAGGTTGGGGGGGGGGTCAACACGCTTACGTGTATTATTAATATGTATGAAATCTCGCTAAAGTTCTTTTTACATTGTTTTAAAAATTGTTTATACTGACAAAACAATTTTCAATATTTAGAATGTTTCTTCTTTTTTTAGCCTTATATGATACCCAAATTACAAGTACCTTGTTCATATTGAGCATCATGGGTACTAAAGGTATAATTTTATGTGCATAAATATAATCCAAATATACCCCAATTGCGCTATATGCATAGTGTATGTTCTCTGAGTGTCATTTATTTGATGAAAATATCTTAAACGTTTAATTTAAAAACAATAACAAAACTATAGTTCAGACATCTTTTTAACTAGCTTTAACAAATACGCTAAATCACTCTGTCATGTTAATGAACATGTATTGATGTTGTTTCTAGCTGGTACCACATGGAAGTGTGACTAGAACTTGCTCTGATGTTTAATAAATTTATTAAACACATAAAGTTCTGCCAGTCTTTTCACCAGCCTTTTTGTTTACTTATTGTAAAAGCCAAAGTAAAACAAGTTAAAACACTATTTTAATATATTTTCTTCACCTAATTTTGACGATGATAGTTCTAAATAGAAAAGAATAAGTTTCATGTTGAATTACCCAGTTTATTATAAGAGGAAACTGCGCATCCCCAAATGCTTAAAGATGCTTAACGGATGTGCACCTTTTCAGGGTACTAAAAGTTGATTCAAGTAGACCGACACAAAATAACATATTGTCCAATATAATTTTTAATCAAATGAAAATACTTTATAAAACACACACACACACACACACAAACATATATATATATATATATATATATATATATATATATATATATATATATATATATATATAGACACACACACACACACACACACACACACACACACACACATCAATGGAGAGGCAGATTGGGTCATCAGCCTTGAGGTTCACTATACTTTAGCTTCTTTACTTCATACAAACCCTAAATTCACTAGTTTGAATAAACTGCCACTCAACACTGGGGCACTTCTCTCTCTACCGATTAGACCAACAAAAAATAGATCTCCGTTTTTTCTGACATTACTTCATACCGGTAATGTCAGAAAAAAAAAGGACAAAGCAGAGACCTACATGTTGGTCTACATACAGACGTAACCTCCGAGTTGGTCGGCTTAGGGATAAATATCCAAAATTGGATAGCAAATCACCAGACAGCAGAATCGCTTTTTTAGCGACTATGGCGCGGAGTTCATCTTAGTATAAATAACACCTGCCGCCCACTCATTTCCAGGTTGTACGTTAGCAGCGTTGCGGACAGATACAGCAGTAGGGAGGGTGAACAGACCACTCTTTAAAGCAGTCCGTTTTTGAAAATAAAACTTCCTACAAAATGAAAAAACAAGCATCAGTAACGCTAAACCGAGGCCTCTAACCGAGCGAGGCCTCTACAGGGTTATTTTCTTGTGTGTCAAATTTATTTACCGACCCGGGCGGTCTCTCAACCAAAACGTTTATTGAAACCTATGCAATACCGCAACCCAGGATCATGTAAATTTATCGTGACAAATCCATGAGGAATTGCTTGCGCTTTTGAGAAGAAGTTTTTAAACTTAATCATATCCATATCCCCTGAACACCAAGTCTGGTGGATATTTTTTAGTGTATGGATATCAACACCATTAAAGAAAACCAGAAGATTTAAGTTATCTCTGGTCACTTTAGGTATTTGCGCATATCGTTGAGTAACAGATAAAATATCGGTGTTTTGTGTCTGCCTCGGGAAAATATCTGAGCTGGATTTGACTGTTTGTCTAGCATCACGTTATCGTATACTACGAGATTGTTGATTCCCCCGTTGAGATAATCTACCAACGGCACATCGTTGATGTCGGTGATAAAATCAATAATATAATTACCGTCCTCGTCCAACAATATTGCATTTTCATTAAATTTTTAAAGCAATTCATAGTATCGCTGATCATCTGCAGATGGTGCCACTAAATACAACATATCCCATTTGTGCCATCTCATTATCAGGTTAAGCAACAATTGCATCTTACCAGACCCGGATGGACCTATGATAATTGCTCTGATGGAATTTGGTAGCGCTGGATGATGTTTGATTGGCTCATGCTTTCGTGTCGCTGAGAAATCAATGACATTGATGTTGTATAAATATATAATAATTATATCGATTTATATTGTGTTCGATGCAGAGCACCCACCCCCACCATTGGATTAAAAACAATGACGACGAGGAATAAAAAGCGTACACTTACAGGCACTTACAGGCAGGTGTGTAAAATGTGGTGCACAAAAATACAAATTTATCTCTCATGCCACAGGCGGAGATATCGCTGCTTCACTAGGAAAATTACCAGGGGCTCCATGGGCTATGTACCCTGGCGAAAAACATCTGGATATAATTATTGTGGTCCTGGAATCCGACTTGATGAGAAATAGATCAACCAAGATCTGGAGAGTATCCAATAAATGCGATTGATCAAGAGTGTCACGTTCATGATGTCGCGTATAAAAAGCCAGATTTACAACAACGAGATATTGCAGACGTGAAGTTGATTCACACTCTAAAGTCTGTAAAAATAATAAATCTCTCAGAGAATCGCTTGCCAAGTTTTTGACAAAATCTGAGATGAAAGGTAAACTAGTGCTAGGGGCCGGTAATTAATCATAATAACTATTATATGGAATCGACTTATTATAGCCTAAGAGGATATTGGAGGGGTAGAGAAGCGATTAGTAAACTTGCTGACGCAGCAGGTGTTGCACGTTCCTGTTGCTGCTGATTGGCTAGCACGACAGGCAATATGGCAAAATGTATCTACCACCACCTAAACAAATTCAGTACGCACATTTTGATGTCAGCACTCCCAATGAGGTTCATCAGGAAGATATTTTGTTTTTACCACATGATACTATTAAAACTGGTAGACGTCAGTCGCGCACATACAAATACGCGTTGACTGTCGTTGACGTTGCAAGTAGATATAAAGAAGTAGAACCACTATCAACAAAGACAGGAACTGAAGGTGCATCTGCTTTTGAACGAATTTATCAACGTAGCGGCCTGCGATGGCCACAGCTGATACAAGTTGATCCTGGCAGAGAATTTCTTGGTGCAGTAACATCTCTAATGAAACAACATAACGTCAAAATCAGACGAGGGCACACCGAAATTCATCGCAATCAGGCAATCGTTGAGCGATTTAATCGAACACTTGCTGAGCGATTGTTTGGATATCAGTATGCGCAGGAAATATCCCTGAACAAAGTTCAGGCGGACAAGAGATCTCGTGAATGGGTTGCAAGACTACCAAGTGTGATAGCTGCGTTAAATAATGAAATTATTCGTGGAATTTATATGCTCCCACCAAATCAATCTCGAAGAAACACATACTATTTATGCGACATGACTCTTTCTCAAAACAATCAGTACTAGGTAATGTGACTGTTAGATATTTATATGAGCCGGGGGAGCTTGAGAGAGGGGGTAAAAAAAGAGCGACTGACCCAGTCTGGAGCATAACCACACATAAAATTTCCAGTGTGGTAAGATCTACGGGTAGAACTGCAATTTACAAACTAGATTCTACTGCTCGTCAACTTGGATTTGTATGTGAATAATTACAAGTAATTCCTGAAGATACACAATTACCACTGCCTTTACTTTTGCGAAGGTTGATTCGTTAGCAATAAGGCACTAGCTCCTCGACGTCGATTACACTCAATACAGGTCAGCATCACATTTTCAAGTGTGTGGCCGAGACTACTATTAATTCTATCACGGTAAATTGTCGTGGGTTATTAGGAGAATGCTGCCACAACATTAATGTATTACAGCAAACACAGTGATTGTTTTATTGTTGTTTCAGCGTCATGATAAATTCAGTATCAAGATCAAAGTCGTGCTTAATTTTTTGTCACATTGCTGATAACCAGCTAATTTTTTTCTTACCATATCGTTTAATAACGAAGCGTTGATTTCCTGAGTTTGATTATTATTTATTGCGCAGTCTATGATAACCCTCCGTAGCTTAGATGTTTCTCTGACTCGAGATACTGCTAGATAAACTAAATTTGACCATTCGATACGATCATCGACAATCCAGATATTAGTATCTGAAATAGTTAATCCCTGTGACGAATGAATTGTTATAGCATATCCTGGAGTCCACGGAGATTTATCAATCATTAACGCGTTCTCAACAACATCAATCGGAACAAAAACAATATCATTTAATACAAGTTTTTGTTTCTTCTTTGGCTCTCTCAAGGGTCCAGGAATCTCAACATCAATATTTTGTTTACGTGTATCTGCTGGGCGATAGCACAATGGCACAGGTAGATCTGAAAACTTTTCTTTATGTAACAGAAATAATTGCTGCTGAAGTGAATCACGAACTATCTTCCAACTTGCAACTATCAAATCAGCAAGCCTCCACAAATTCCAAAAATCACTCATCGCAGTCTCTGTAATTATCTCACGCATTATCTCACAATGAATCTTATCTGACTGCAGTCTAATTAACATTTTGAACTCTTTCAGTGATTCATCAATAGCTCTATGATCATCATGTATTTCCTCATAACAATCTACGAATTCTTTTAACCAGTCATGCGGAGATAAGCCGACAAAAGGTGGTGGTTGACCATGATCACCACACATGATAACAGCAGAGTTCCGAGTCAATAACCAATTAAGAAATATTTTTTTACGTCAACGGATACCGTGCATATATCATCCCAGATAATGATCTAAGGAGTATATTTCTCGCCCATTCATTCAGGTGTCAACGCATCTCCCTTCCATCGAAAGAAACTGTGATAAGGATAAGACTTAACCCCTCTTTCTTTCATCTCTCTGGCAAGTCGGTGAGTCGGAGTTAGTACAATCATGCAAAGATTCCCTGAAATATGGTTCAGGAATAATTCAATCGCGCGTGTTGTTTTACCAGAACCGCCAGGTCGGTTGAGATAAACTGTTTTATGTCTGGCCACAGGATCATATACCGATGGTGCTGATGATGGTTGTGACATTTGACTATTTTTGTAATATATCTCCCCAGATACATAATCAACAGATTCAAAATCACTGAGTATCTTTTCTTTTTTTCAATCTCCACTCGTCCCATGGTGCATCAACGCCGATCCGTAATTTTTTAACAATCCAGCATTTTTTGGCTGATATAAAATGAATCTGTAGCGACTCTAACCGCGGTATCAGGAAATCTGTTGATCATCGATAATAAGTTTATCGAAACATACGCAAATATCGAAGATCTTAAATGAGTAAACTGTGGTGAGTCACCATCAATATAGCTCACAATTGTTCCTAATTTGGCTCCGTCGGATAAGTTAACATTATTTCGATTTACAAATATATTTTTCTCTTTTGTATCAGCAATTATGAAATCGAGCTCAGCATCGTCGATAATTAATCTTGTACAATGTCGTTTATGATCATATGATCCTCCTTGTGTAAATTTCCCAATTATTTTTCTGCCCAGATCTTTTGCAAGTTTAATCTCATTGTCTCTAATATCGTATTTGATATCTTTGTCGCCTCGTCCCTGACATCGTCAGGGGGTTTTGGTAGCCAGACTTGTTTTTGTGGACGACACGATATTATTGCTTCACTCACGGTTAACGATATCAATATCTTTGCATCAAGCATATCGTAATAAAACTATTGGAGTCCAACCACGTTTATTAAACCAAACGGTGACAACCGGATGAAGATTTTCCGATGCAAACTCGAATGACTCAATACGTGCGAATCCAGTTAAGTCAAAATCTGGCAAGGGTCCATTTATCGGAACTCGAGTCATCTCGTGTGTCGCATGTCCAAACTTTTTGAAATGCTCAGAACACTCTTCCATTCTAAGAAAACTTCCAGGATAACAAGCAACCATATCAACTGAGATTATATCCTTATAATTGTATTTAGTATTCCACAATCCGCCATGTCCGTGTTTGACACGACTACGTTGTATATCTTCAAGAAATTCCAACCGTGTTGGCCTCAATGAATATTACTCCCGAGAAAAGTTAGCATTAACTGACGGAACTGTGAAGCAATTACTGAGTAATCGTTTAATAAGATCAGTATCGTTCGTGTATTTCAATGCAGTCTTTCTCATCTCGCCATGAAGAGATTCTGTACGATAAATATCTCCATTAGGCCGTAGAAACTGATCATAATTTCAACATTCGGAACTTTGAAACAACCACACGGATATAGGGTCACTCTTACTGATATTTATGATAAAATCGAACATATCACCATCTTAAAATTTAACAGTTCGAGTTTGTGGAAATAATGTTACGTCCGACGCCCAAGCATGCGCGTTATGATGAACGATCTCTATCGAAGTTCCCTTTGATTTATATTTTGATTCGTACAAAATCTTGCCGATCAGTGTCTTTACCCTTATTGAAAATTTTAATTTGTTTTGCAACTCAGCAACGTCTCTGATCGTAGCTCCATTTTCTCTAACATGCTCAGTCCACTCATTTATATTTTTACGTCTCAGATTTGTTAGATCATTCCCCCGTAACGCGTTTGTGAAATGTTCTATAACTCTTTCAGCAACACAATTCAGACGATTCTCGTTGATAGAAATTTTTTACTGATCGAAGATCATCAACGCTAGGTGTATTATGCAGCGGATATATCGCATAAACAACTGCCGTCACAGGGTATGCTCGCTCATAATATGGTTTGTCAATACCCGTCAGTATTCCTGGTTTAGAATTTTATTTAACGTGAGAACATCCCCAGCGCGGTGTGATTCTTGAACAGGGTCACGTTTGTCACGGATTATCCAGGTTACGTTGTCGGCGTCTGCCGCTTCTTCTGCCGCTACGATAAATTTTATTCTAAAAAGGTATCTTTGTTCGCGAGTTCATAGAACGTCGAGATAATTAATAATTATTTTTGCTCGCTGGTCATACATTGCAGCATCGATCTGGGGTTTACCGTCTTGCTTAATTCTGAATGCTGACCACACATGAGCCGCGCGATCGTTCTGAAACTCTCTCTCTCTCTCTCTCTCTCTCTCTCTCTCTCTCTCTCTCTCTCTCTCTCTCTCTCTCTCTCTCTCTTTGCTTGACGGATATGACTGATTAAAGACTTATTCCTCAAATCAACATCAACCAGAGCTCGCCTCGGCATATCAGGGATTATTCTGTCAAGATTGATTCTAGCTCGAGAGGGCTTGATCGCAGATAATCTTGTAAATTCCTCCATCGTATAATTAAGGCAAATATATATTTAATTTAAACTTTAATTTATAATATACAATGATTTAAGCAAAGAATAGCTGCAAGTGGTTGATGATTGGATCTACAACTCTTTGTAACAAGTCTTGTGTAACGGATTTCTGTGCATACCACCTGCAGAGTGTGTGACGAGCGAGTCTAGAACCAAAGCCGTGTTTGAAATATAACAAGGGAGTCAGGGGGAAACAGTTGTGTGTAGACTATGGAGGCAGAAAATACAGAGCTTTGAAACGGTATTATGCTAAAAAGAAATGATCGCTTTGAATCTCCTATAACAAATGCTAGAGACTATCTCGCTAAATTTTTATGCTAGCAGCATTCTACATATTTTTTCTAGTAATAAAATAATAATTTAGACAAATAATATATACTATATAAATGGAGCAAAGAAATAATGTCGATGTATTTGTAGTGCATCTCATCATCAAGAATTACGAAGCGTCGCGTGCTGGTGTAATTAGGAACTGTCGACTAAACAAACGGTCGGTTCTGTTGCTAATACCGATTATCTTAAATTCAATGTTGTGAAAAAAGTTATTACATTCACAGATTTGTGTATGAGTGTTTTTATGGCCTGATCAAAGATGGTTTTGTGATTGATCATATTAAAACTCGACAATTCTTTGAATAATCTTCAGGTTATTACACTGAGACAGAATTATGAACGGGGAAGGACTGGAAAAAATGATAATTATCCAATACCAGTTAAATCTGTAAATCCACAGACAGGCGAAGAAATAGAATTTCCATTGATATATGCGGCTGCCAAGTATTTCTGTATTTTCCAAGTTTCTGTTTGCCTTATCGAAGATAATATAACCAACTCAACATTTTCAAAGAAATACAAACAAAAAAATAATATTTCAGTAAAACACTGCGGGTAAAAGGGAGATAACTCCGGGCAGATCTACCTCCTCCACTTGTGGAGGGATTAAACAGTAGCCTCGCTTGTATCCGTGTTAATATTCTTTGACGACCTCAACTTGTGGAGGGATTATTTTTTTGTGGTTCCTGTGTTTCTTATAAAACGTTATCCTTGTCCCTTGACTCTGTCAAGGCCTTGGGGGGCCAAGGGGGGCAAGGACAGGAGGAAGCTTTAGGTGGTCCCTCTGACTATTGTCATTGATGATAATAGTCCACGCTCCCTTGGATGTAATCCAGGTGAGCTATTTTTGGATTTCCAGGTATTTCTAATTTCAAAATAATTTTGAAAACATAAGATAGTAGGGAAGTCTCGTGGCCGAGCAGTGGCGATGCAGATTTTCACTCTCAACATGTGAAAATTAGCGTTTCAATCCCATGACTGACAAATTTGTCGACGATTGCAATAAATCGCATTTAATAATTGCAGGATCCAATGTAATGATAACTAAAAATTCATGTACAGGTCCCCACCAGGTGTTGGGTGCTGGTTTTGCACTCCCCGGGGTTTGATTTTGCAAAACATTTAAAGCTATCAGTATAAATCTGTTGGTCTGAGATCCCCTCCACAAGTGAAAGGCGTCATGAGATGGAAAACAGGAGCCCCCCCCCACCTCATAGTAAAAATAGACAGTAAGCGTAAATCAGACGGTGACTGTTAATCATGAAGCGGTAGCACCGGTAAATATAAATATATGAGAACGATGACACAGTAAGTGAGAGTTCTGGTGTAAACACAGGGATGATGACCATGAACCTGTAGCACCGGTAAATATATGAGAACGACAGCACTGTAAGTGAGAGTTCTGGTGTAAAACACCAGAGGGTACAATAACCAAGAAGTACCACAATGACAAAAGAACAAAGTCCTGGTGTAACACGCAAGGGGGGTGTAAAATACCAAAGAACACGATATCAAACTTCAAGAAGCAGTAGCATCGGTAAATATAAGAGAATAGTAGCACTGTAACTGAGAGTCCTTGGAGTAAAACACCACGAACAATGAACGTGATGCAGTAGCATCGGTAAATAAAGATATATGAGAACGGTTGCACTGTAAGTGAGAAATAGCCACACGTCGCTCTTACTGTCTACTTTTTGTTTTTATTTAAATAGATATTGCTTATATAATGAATCATAAAAATATTAATGCAATTATCTCTGCGATTAAAAAATTACATGACCGTATACAACTTTCTGATCAACTTGATCCTGAAAAAATTGTAAATGATTTTGAAATGTTACAAGGACGAAAATCGGCAGGAAGATACACACTAGCATCCGAATATAGGTTTATTAAATTACTCCAACAGGCAATGAAACAATCGCTAGCTTATATATATATATATATATATATATATATATATATATATATATATATATATATATATATATCTATGATGATGATGATACACAAGTTGAGCAATTCGTTCCACTAGCACAGGCAATTAAGAAAATTAGATCAGAGTTGTCTCAAGAATATGAAACAAAAAAGACTGTGAGTGCGCGTGTATGAAAGTTGAAAAAAGTTATGCACGATTGTAAACAATCGAATTGTGAAAGTGAAAGTTGTGAAAGTGAAAGTTTTAACAGATTGTAAACAATGAAATAATAGCGCGCATTTTGACTATTGTCGGCGGCGTTTATAATATTTCTTTTTGTCGGAAAATCTTTTTTTTGTTGGGTAGTTATCCTGACGAAAGTATTTCCTGTAATTTGATCCCTATCACATACAGCTGTAATAACATGTTCTCGTTCCAGCTCATTTAACTGTTCCTGTGTTTTAAAACAATTTCATCGCTATAATCATCATTAAGTACGTAAACGTTGGGAGTGGGGAAGTGTCAAGATTGTTCTGACGACACTTTCGAGTTTCGCTCTGTTGTATACAAAAACTCTTGTGTGTTGGTACATTATATAATACCGCACAAATATAATTTATTTTTTCATTATCGTTGTCAGGGTCTCACATACAAACTTATCGTCAAAGCTTCATCTCGCAAATCAAGAAGGTGTCCGTGCTGGTCAGTAAGTCTGAAATGCATCCGTGACAACAGCGGATTATGACATCGCAGACAAACCGGATTAACAGATACTGACACAATTAAATATCCAGGTGGAACTTCAGGAGTAAATGTGTATAGAATATATTCTTGATGTGCCTGCCTGGATTTTTCAATATCTACTTGATAGCTGACATCAATCGCATCATATACCAGACTGACTGTTATCATTGACATAATACTGACAACACCTGGTGATATATGACGATCACCGCCGTCTGGATTATTGTTATGTTTGAGAATACTCGGAGGGGATATCGCTTTATATGCATCAACGATTCGGGGATAGTATTCATCGATAATGTCAATGGCGTTTTTCTTCAGCTCGTCGGCGTTAAATCCGGGAAGTTTAAACGTTGGTAGATCTGCCTCTGACAACGGAGTTGTTGCGGTCAAATATTAGTTGAGGAATAATTATGTGGGTATATAACGCCACTCGCATAATATTCACTTCTGGATTCATTCAGCGCCAGCATAATTCTATGCTAAGCAGTCTTGAGGTTCGATGCAACGTGGTTCACGTGCTCCATTTGCTTAATGATTTCCTCGCTTCCGTTCATAACGAGGGAATAGTAGGTGAATGACTGTCGTAGTTTGTCGCTCATTCGTTTGTGTTCGAGTTTAATTTCATCAAATAATACTTTGATATCATCTTCGGTATGTTGCCTTTCGGAGGTGATATATATCCATATGATTTTAACGGGGAGAGGTTTGCCGTCCGGAGTTACATTAACTCCGGAAACAGTGAATATACTACTGCTGGGGTTAGCTTCAATTTTTCTCCACAGCCGAGAACTCTTATAATAATCTGTAGTGCTTTTCCAATACTCTTGCTTGTCTGAAACATAATCAGATCGTTGAGGGCGAGGGGGTGCTTGTTGTGCTGGTGGTTGTACCTCTGGCCATCCTAACACAGTTCGGATCAACGACTAATATATATCAACGCTATAATTAGGCGTTGATATTTCTAACGCGGATAATAACGTTGGCTCATGAACCGTCGATAGCGATCTTGGATTCTTTTCCTGTGATAGATTTGATTCTGCTCTGGAATTCATTATTGATCTGTTCGATTTGATAACTGCCCGTAGGAATACCAACAACCTACCAATCGGGGGTTAATTCAGATTTATTTTTATACGAAAATACCAATGAATTATTTGCTTGCAACCCACCGAATGACTTTGCTCTAATATTTGGCCAGCTGTAATATACTCGCAATTTTGCTAGAGCTATTTCCTTCCCTGAAATTAACGTCAAACTCAGGCTTGGTTGAGATCGCTGATGTTATCGTTATTCTTGATGATGTTGTATTATCGACGATTTGTTCTAGTAATCGCACCGACATTAATATCGGGGATCAATCAGTTTGTGACATTATTATTTAAATCAGGGTTCTAAATGTCCGAGATGGCGGCGTCTGCCACATTGACAATGCCCGTCTTTAGACCTTGACCCTCTCAAGGAGGGTTGGTTTCCAGTTGCTCATTTCTGAGAATTCCTGATCTGATATTATTCCATCATTAAGCCCTGTTGATATCAGCGATGATAATTTGGCGTGTGCTTGTGTTGCTGCTGATGCAACGTTGTATATTCGTGTAATTTATCAGCCGCGCACGTGAATAGCTTTGTTGCGATGATATTAAGAATACCAGCAACACCGGTTATAACTGCAACACCAATTCCTATTACTAGTGCTATTATGTATGTGGCTCCAATTAGAGTTACTGTGTCAGCGATTACGGCAGATGCAGAGTATACAATTATGTCAGTAGCAATGATACGTCTGCAGTATTTTTTTTTTATTTTACTGTATGCGCATCAATGATATTTTTCAGTTGCGTATGCCACAAACACGCTTGCTGGTATCTAAAACGTTGAACGTCAATTGGAGTTACAGGCGATTGGTTCATTATGTAGATTACTAACACTTTAAGTAGGTGGCATCTTAGCCACGAATTCAATACACCAATAGCACAACGCACCTAAACATTTTCTTCGGGTTCCACTACAAATATTCCCTCGTCGTTTTTCTCCAATATCACTAACATAGATCCAGAAGATCCACTAACCGGATAACGCCGTGAAATTGTGGTAGAGATTGTAAATGTTGTAACGTCGACTACTGAGAACCTGTACACACCGGTAACTTCAGCGGTATATTTGATGGATTTATTGAGTGGTGTCCATAATGCTGATCCAGTCGCTACTGTATGTACTACATCATCGGTAATCTTTTTGATATCAGAGAGCTTAATGTCGATGACTACTGGACTCTCAAAAAATTCATTAATGGTTTTGTTTGTGTTTCTCCGAAAATTTGTAAACATGGTTACATGATTAGCATATTCAGATCTAAACGTGGTTATTCCATCGTTGATTGTCATTAACGAGGTCATCATCGGAATGTTGCTATTGTCGACGTATTTCTTCGTTGCATCGTCATCGTTTGATTCTGGTTCTCTCAAATTAGCGATACTATTTCCACTCATGTTGAGAGAACCAGTCATTGCAACACCGGTTTTAGCAACGTATTTACTGATCGTGGCGTCACTGCTGCTGATTTTGGTTCTCTCACATTGGTAACTGTATTTCTGCCCATGTTGAGATCGCCATACATAATATCTCCAGTTCTTCTGATGCGTCCAGTAATCTCTCCCATGATTATTAGAACTGATTCCTCCGAGCTTTTAATTTTACCGTTTCTAGCAAACACCGTTAAGTTATCTTCTGTTGCACCTGGAACCCGCAGAATAATATCTGTCAACGGGATATTGCTCGTCTTTAAGCGTCCTTGCTGATCCTGAAAAATCAACAACTTCAATTTGTTCCACATCTACAAGACGCAAAAGATCAGCGAGCTCATCACTGACCTCGTCAAGGGTTACATATTTGGATAAGTCACCTTGGGGCTTGTCCTGAGTACGACTCAGAGGAGATCTTCCATAAATATACACCATTGTATATTACACTAAGAACTGTTTAAAACATTGGACGAAGATGTTGTCTGGTGGTATAATCGTGCACGACTTTATGAGGCGGTGTCAGGGATCTTGACACAGCGTCGAGCACAGCGAGTACTTCACGGCCATGCATTGGCGGATCACTTATTGTCTGTGTTGTTAATGTTGAATACCAGACGGAATCGCTAGTTATTCTTCTGACATATTTTAAAAATTCTTTTGGTGCGTCAACCCATGCGAATCAAAATAAACAACTCCGCGTGGATCAATCGCGTATGCAACCCACTGAATACCCAGACCAGAACTTCCATCGAGATTAATTATACCAGTTTCAACACAGTTTGGTTGTTTTAGTAACTGATCACGCATAAAAACACATCTGAAGTTTTTGATGTTTAATTTCTTAGAAGCATCAAGTAAATCAAAATTGGACATGGGAAGCATGTTTAGCGAAGTGTCCCGGGCAGTCTCAGACCTCGACCGTACCACGAATGAGGGGTTACTGGCAGTCTTAGACCCCGCCTTGTTTTGGAAGTCTTTAGTCCTTGGCCTGTTGCTTTCTTTAATGCCATTCCAGCAGCAGTTCCAACAGCACCAAGTACAGCTGCTTTTGCAACAGCTGGGGCTGCAACGGCTATCAACGCTGGTATATCTGCAAGAAGTGGAAATATACCACCCGTCTTGGCATTATCTTTAATGGCACCCGCAGAAAGATCAAGTCTAACACCGGTTTTTTATCGTTTGGCGTCATTAAAGTGCTTGAGTTGACGTTCTGTCAGGGATAGTTTATTTGGACCATTCGGATCGCTTGCGATCTGTGATGATTTCAGCAATATTTTTATTCCAGAATTCTTTTTTAATGCTGATTGTAGCTTTTTAATCTGACCAGGGGTCGGAGTAACATTAACATGATGATATGACATTATAATATCAAGGGGAATTTAATTACTAATCGTACACTCGGGATCGCACAAGCTATCCAATTACATGTTTTCCACTGTGGCATCAATGACTCATTTGGCCACCAACACCTTGAAGCAGCATTGTTTTGTCTGAGAGTATAACTGTGATTGCTGTTTAATTAGCAATAGCTCCTCTTTCCACACGACCTCGAAAGTGTATATCAAAACAGATTGTCTAAATAAATCCATATGTTCCAACGAAAAGTAATAGATCGGATACAGAGTTGTAAAATCTAGTTGTGATATTTGTAGACCAGAATCAACATTTTGATCATGTCCCATTAATGTGATCAAACGATGATATGCACGTGCAACATGATTATTCTCAAAATTCAATAAAACTTCTTCAGATGGTTCTTGATGTCCATTTATTCTCTGTGAAACTTCAGTAACACCAAGTTTGTCAAATATCATTGTGCTGTGTATTTGTGAGTTTACTCCAGCAGTATCTTGGAAAGGAATGAATATATGTCGCGGTGCAGAGACACGTTGTTGTGATGCTATCTGCCACGTGAATAAACCATTAGTGGTACTTTGAACACTATCTGTGGTCATCGTCAACCATGAGAATGTTGATTTACCACCCGAGTCCATCAAGGAGAGCAGCAGTTGTTCTTCAGTCTATGACGGTATCGTTGTTGGCATCCACATTGAAAAGTTTTGTCAGTATTACTTTACCTGCATCACCGATAGGGCGCCTGATTGCATCATCTTCGGTACCCTTTGTTACAAGTACAACTGTATGCTTGGCTCCGAAAATAACCTTTCCAACATTCCTGCAAAATCCAAAGATATGTGACAGTGGAATTGCGCATGCAAATCTTCTATTTCCATCCTTCAGCATTGATCGACGAACTGCGAATCCTAAGTTGAATTCAGGATTAGCACCATGGACCACCGGCCACACATCAGCGTCAGCGTTGTCGTCGAAGTTTCTTAGTCGTCTTATATTATACTGTCTGTTGTCAGGGTGGTCAGAAGCATCCTTCACAAACATCATTGACAGACCAGCTGATCTTGAATAATCATCGGAATATCTTGCTAGACCCAATATCGTAGTGACAACGTCGACGTTGTCCAGGCATGATTCAATATTTCTTCCGTCGATGCTATACGTGGCACTGCTGAACAACGCCATGATGCCATTATTACCAAAACCAACTCTAACAACAGCTGCATATTCAGTATCATCTGTTTTTAGAATTTCACCTTCTACTTCAATAAATGCTTCAACGGGTAAGATATATCTGCTTGTATCCTAAACTTGCAGCTCAGTTCTTCCACGCTGATCTGGCTCTCGTGCATCATACGAATATTATTGATAATCACCGATTCATCTTTGAGGACTGCCGCATCCGTGTCAAATGCGAGATCAAATACACGCTTGAACATTATTATACTTACTATCGTCTAACACGAAGACCACTTCATGATATTAGACTAGCAGTTATATTTTTTTTTTTTCTGATTCTACCAGGGGCGGGGGTACACCAGCCAACTGCTAGTCTTTGATTTGCAGCTTAATTTATTATTTTACTAACATTTGCAGGCATAACTTCGGTGCTTGCCAGTTTTACTGGTTGAAGTTTTACTGGCTGAGGTTTTCGTGGTATTCATCGTGGTAGTCTATCCTTGATTGCTGAGAATGCTTTACTAGCAACATCACCAACAACACCAATACCTTTATCATGAAAAACGTCAATAGCTTTCATTCCCAGTTGCTTTGCAATCGGTACTGCTTTTGAGGCTATCCTTCTGAATAGACCCTGAACAACAACACCGAGTCCATCTCCGTAAATCGCTTTATATCTTGGTAATCGTGAATTTATCACCCTGAACATTACAGGTCTACGTTGAGCATTATGTATGATCATCTTATTTTCTTGTCACTGATCTTATTGCATCAATCACTGCGGTAATCATAATGTCCATGACACCGCCTGTGAATAATCTCTGACAAATAGCAGTTGTTTTATTAATTATTTCTGGGGAATTATTACCGGCTCGTCTTCCGCCAATCAAAATTTCTAGTCCATCAACTTCGGCAAGGACGCTGTTAGGACATGGAGTAATAACACCATTTGCTTGAGTGGTAATACCACTTCCAGTGGCACCAGGGGCAGGATTTGCATCATACCATTGTTCTACTTGCTTACTTATTGTTTCATCTGCTTTTTCTTACTTGTTGTTTCGTCTGCTTTTTTCTTGTTGTTTTGTCTGCTTTTTTCTTACTTGTTGCTAAAGTTGATTCCCTCTTTTGTTTAGCTTCTGTAAGTTGCAACTTCATTTCTTCTTCTTCTTGTCTCCTTTTTTGTTTAAATTTTTCAGTATACTCATCTACTGCCTGGTTAAAAATTTTAAATTTATTAACCTCTTCCTCAGATCTGATCTGCGGAGTATTAGTAAAGACGTGATATACATCCCTAACCCAATCGGCATATTTTAGAGTTTTAATATATTCAGGTTTTACATACTTATCTCTATTATGATATCCAAACGCGGCAATATCAACTATCTTGTCTGGGTTCTTGACAGCGGCAGTACCTTCCGGCGTAAATTTATCTACAATATTAATTTTAACTTTGGCAGCGGCGATGGCCGATCTTCAGGTTGTGGTTGAGGAGGATGCAGGGGTGGTAGTCTATTTGCTCGAAGACGGCCAGCAACATCAACATGTAATGTCTCAAGAATTTTTTTTTGAGCTGCCTCAGTTGCTGTAACAATTTTCTTTGTTGGTTCGACAATTGGTTTAAATAACTGTTCTGTTCCTTCTGTAAATTCCACCAGAGACTCCTGACGCGCTTGTAGTTGTTTCTTGACAGAATCACGGACGGGGAGGTATTTCTTAATTGCCTCTAGTCGCTGTTTAGCTAATTTAGGTGTATGAGATTCCATGTTTAGTGTATTAGTAATGTAATAATGATTTAATTACATCACCTAACTCCGTCACTACGTGGGTGACGACCAACAAGTGTTTGATACCAATGGGTCGGTAAAGAAATTTGACACGCAAGAAAATAACCCTGTAGAGGTCTCGGTCGGCTAGAGTCCTCGGCTTAGCTTTATTGACGCTTTTTTTTTTTTTTTTTTTTTTTTTTTTGTAGGAAGTTTTATTTTCAAAAACGGACTGCTCTAAAAAGTGGTCTGTTCACCCTCCCTGCTGCTGATGCGTAAAATGCTTTGTACATGCTCGAGTATTATGATGAAGCAGTTGCTTGAAATCCACTTCTGTTTGTGGTATATGAGGATAAGGGATGGAACGTGTCCAGTAAAATATTGCATATATTTATTTCAACATATTGCTTTATTGCATATCACCATTGTTCGTTGGCGCGCCCTCTCTGATGCACTTTTCAGGTCTACACCTGTTGTGCTAACCTCAATTATATAAATTAACAATAAATATGCTAAAGCAATGCACAACTCAAAAGACAGGAAGTGAAGACGAAAATGCAGCAGAATTTTTGCTCAGAATGTTCTCTCCTTCTGGATAAATTTCGAGTTGTGAAGGCGACGGAAGCTGAGAAGATCATGAAGAGTGCTCATCGTGATGAACGTGTAGGACTAATAGGAATCAACTAAACACAAATACGCTGCAACCAATTCGGCTGTGTAAGTGGCAAAGGGGGCAATTTATTCAGTCTCTAATACTAGATTGGTAGTAAGCAGCTGGTACCCCCCTCCCCTCAGAAACCTGATCAAACATTGTTTATGATGACTTTCAGTATACCTTAAGACGCAGAGGATTGAGTGATTGTATTTTTACGGCGCACCAGCACTGTCAGACTATTTAGCGCCATACAAACGGTTATATCTATGATCATTTAAAAATGATAAAAGGTTTCATATCGACTAGTCCGAGTTTCGTCTGACCCTTGCCACCCCATTTTTGATATTTGTACATTTATGTTGGGGTGTATGGTCAGAGTCCATTCCCTATCGAAAAGTTGGAATTCGCCGACACCATTTGGTGTCGGCATAGGGTAGCCGCTTACTAACCGGCCTAGCAAACCTTAACGACCTTTCATCGAGATATACCTGCATGAAATCGATAGAAATACGATTTATTTTCTCAGATATTGCGAGTATAGCGTTCGTTATATCTTTAATCCGCTGACAGACTAGCCGAAACTATAGTGTTGATGAAATTTGACCTGGAACTCGGACAACATATCGACCAGCGATATCAGAACCGAGTAGCTGAAAGTAAAACGATAAGATGGAAAGGGTAATATATAAAGTTTCCCGATCAACGGGGAATGTAAATGGTTTATGTTAATAAAGACAGATAAAAAGTTATTGAAAATAAGGGACGGTATATACATTACATAAAAATGCTCTAGGTGATGGTATAAAAGTTATAGCTTAGAAAAAATGTTTAATTGTTTCAGGAATTCTATAATACAAGTGACGTAAGACGCAGAGGAAGCGGTGGAAAGCTTTATGGTATTTCTTTAGCTATTATTCTATTTTTAAGACAAATTCAACCGTAATTTACGTTTACATAAATCATTTTTCTTTTCATTTGAAGTTGTATTTTCAGCCATGTCATATAATTTTTTTAATGCGCGTTTGAAGAAATAAACGCAGTTTATATATTAAAGGTAGTCTGTTGATGTTGTACGAAATTTCTTTTATATCTGAGACACTGTGTTTGTGTACCTCCCCTAGTCGAACGTTTATGGGGCCGTTTTTACATATATTCAATTCAATACAGACATCACAGTTTATTTAAAGAGGTCTCTAATTCAATTAGAGATCTCTACAATTTAATTAGAGAGCTCTATATATCAATAATATAGCTAATTGAATTATAGACCTCAATTAATAATTATTGACGTATATAATTGAAATGTAGACCTCTCCAATTGAATTGGAGACCTCTACAAATGAATAAAACAGTTCGTTAATTCAATCGCAGAACTCTCTAATAGAATTAGAGACCTTTCTAATTAGGCATTGGTTCAACAAATCCATAAATGAATTGTAAACGTCTTTAAATTAAGTAACGACCTCTCTAATTCAATTAATTTGTAATGGTCTCTAGTGTTTTCAGGACCGAATATCCAGGAGGAAGAAATTATTATTCTATGATATTCTGAAATTGAGACCTTAACATGGAGCAATACACTCAATTAGAGAGGTCTCTTTCATTACACACCTCTATAATTCTATTACAGAGCTCTCTAATCCTATTACTGAAGTCTGCAATTCAGTTATAGAGGTGTACTAATGAGACAAAATATTGAAATCTCTCATTGATATACAGAACTCTTTAATTAAATTGTAGAGGTCTCTAACTTAATTAGAGACCTCACTAAATAAATAGAGTGATATGTTTTGAATTGAATATATGTAAAAACGGTCGCCCATACACGCTGCACGTATGATATAGTACACAAAACGTTTGGGAAAATTTGTAAAATGTAATCTATTTTAATGGAAAAATCAAGGAGGCCGTCAAGGGTCCTTAAGTGTCAGGAGTATCTCCAAGGGGCGGCAGATTCCATGTAGGGCACCTGGGTAAACGCCGCACGTGGGGAAGAGGGGGAGGAGACCAAATAGAGGTTATCCCGATTCCAAGTAAATGTCCCATCAATGTCTATTTTTAGGACACCCGTTGAGCAAACGTGGAAATTTACCAGTGCGAGTTAGGAAAGCATAACATCGTTATATTAAAACTACATGACATACGTTTCTTCTTCTTTTTAACTTTTTTTTAAAAAAGAATGCTTGAGGGGGTTGGGGGGATTAGCCCAGTGGGGCGCCTTCGGTAACTTTTTCAGGTAATTTTTTCATATTATTTAGCTTTCACTTTTGTGAAACGGGAGCAATTCTTCACAAAACATGTTTAGGAGGGGTTGGGTGGAGGTAGGGCAGGTTGGCAGCTGACATGAAAACTGTTCTTTGCAGCAAAGTAGGGGCGCCACTGAAGAACATTGCCACCCGGCGCACCAAACTCAAGCACCGCAACTGATTTCTGTACAAAATGCGTGTCTCACGAGGAATGCGCGAGACCTGACATGTATGCTGAATAATCGTAAACTAATCTAAGTAGGTGACCAGAGACCGGAAATAAGTTTTATTAAACAGTCTGTCTCCTTCGATCTGATTAAATAAAACCAACCCATTGTAAGAAAAAAATACATATTAAAAGACGTACGAAAAAAAAAAAAAAAAAAAAAAAAAAAAAAAAAAAAAAAGCCATTTTAATTTTGATAGTATTTACTGATAATGTCCCTAATGTGCCTCTTATTGTTTTATTTTCGCGGGATTTATGCCCTACTCGGAGATTGTACAATCACGCTGTCTGAGGTAAGTTCAAAACAATCTGCTTCGATATTTTCATATTCTCGGGGCATTTTTAATCACTGGTTTGCAAATACTGTACTGCTAGATACCATTTCATTTCTAAGGATTGTATGAAGTGTGAAACAGGAAACTGCTCAAAACCAGTGTGAAGAACGAAGATATTAAAACCACGTGTTGCTAAAGGGATAGAAGCGTCGGAAGATTGTGTAAAGTTAAAAATACTTTGTGCAAGTTAAAAATACTTTGATATATCTATGTTTTAGGCTAAATATTATTTTGAATTTTCAATTTAATACCAAAAAGGAAAATTTTGCACCGACATTTTACTTATTTGATCCACAGGCACAGGGGCTCATATCGTTGCTTAGAATTTACCGTCATACATGTACTATATAATCACTACAAGGGAGGACACTTCTCTCCTTTCTCGCGCGACCTATTTAAGAATAAACGCTGATATTTCAAGCTACATTTCGCGTAGCGTAATAAATTTGGTACCGATGTTTAGCTCAGGCATTCGAATTTGTATGCGTATACGAAGTTTAGCTTACTATCATACCTTTAAGGAATGCCAGACCATTTTCTCACGGTACTGCCCGACATGGCCCTGATCGCGCCCGCTTAATATGCAAGTGAAATCCCTATGAATGGAATACTGTCCTCTCATTGGTTAAAAGAAAATGACGTCCTGTATTTGTTTATAACTTAATTTCAGTTGGCCAATGAGAAGGGAGCATTCCACTCAGCGCGTTGTTCTTGTATATTAAGCGGGTGCGATCAGGGCCATATCGGGCAGTACCGTGGGAAAATGGTCTGGCATTCTTTAAAGTTATGACAGTAAGCCAAACTTCGGTTACGCATACAAAGTCGAATGCCTGAGCTAAACATCGGTACCAAATTTATTACGTTACGCGAAATGTAGCTTGAAATATCAGCGTTTATTCTTAAATAGGTCGCGCGAGAAAGTGTCCTCCCTTGTAGTTATTATATAGTACATGTATGACAGGTAAATTGTAAGCAACGATACGAGCCCTTGTGATTTGTCACGTGAGGAAGTTGTGTACAATTTACAAACAATATAAAATTAATTTGACTTCGCAAACCAAAACATTACTTTGCTTTCATTTCTTTCATTTTATGTTTGGTTCGAAATGTAGAAAAATATGAATTTAAGCTTGTGCTGAATCCAATAAAATGGCATTTAAAGAAATCCAAACAGACTATACAGTCCTCTCACTCCATCACACGTAGGCTGTCCTAGTTTAAAAATAGAGCTTGACGGCACTAATATGATCACATGACAAATCAAAATGGCACTCTAAGTACGGCGTGAGAGTGGATTTGATGCTTTCACATAAATTTATTTGGTAACAAACGACTATGTACTGCTTTCTCTGATGGGATGAGATAGTTTTAATACGAAGTAATGTGCTGTCCTTGAAGTAAAGCAGTTTTAATATGCAATTTTAGAGCAGTAGATAAAGCAAATAATTATTCCGTAATCAAGGGGTCATCTCAAACTGTTACCTATTGAAAGTTTATAACATTCTCTCTCTCTCTCTCTCTCTCTC
>JAECUM010025882.1:0-10933 GCA_016617855.1 Megalonaias nervosa | reverse complement strand
ATATATATATATATATATATATATATATATATATATATATATATATATATATATATATATATATAGTGTGCTAATAATTCAAACGAATCAACACATACATTAACGGAATGAAGACTACTACAATGAAAAAGATGAATGTCAGCTGACACCTATTTTGCAGAAATCTGCTTACTCCAAAACAATTTTCACCCAAAACCTCATATGTGTCAGTCAGATTATATAATTTAAAGGTGCTATTTCTTGATTGAAAAAGTTCTATCTTCTGGTAACTAGGTAGAGTAAGGTTCTACACGGATACGGAAGATTAATGTTTTCACAATAGGGTCTTGGGAGATATATGTGGTTTTCTTGTCAACTCTGTTGTAATATCTTTATAACATCAGTGTGAAAATTAAATGACAAAATAGGGGTTCAGTAATATCACAACATTGCTTTAGAAATAAATTCTCAACTTCAGTACTAGTTTTTGTACATCACTGCTCATCAACAAGTTTGGAAAGTTTTACGTAGTTTAAACAGGTCGTGGAACTTTTGAAACCAACCTCCTTAATGTAGATGCTCTAAATGACACTGAAATCATCGTTGTTTAAGACACTCTATTCAACTGTAAACAATTTACTTTACAATTCAGAAAAAGATAATTTTTTTAAAAAAACAACATAAAACAATGGCTAGCTTATAAACTCCGGAATAAACGTGCACGTGATTTTTTCTCGTGTGCATTGAACCTTTTAATGTAATGAGAGTATTCAAAGCTCAGTGATCTCTTAAAGCAATGATGCTAAATAATACAAGTTTAAATTATGTAAAAGTTAATTCAAGTGTAAATAAATTGGTATATAAGTGAAAGGCATTAGAGAAGTTTGCATAAATTTTGTGGCTCTGCGCACATGAGGTACTTGTCATAGATGAGGTACTTGTCACAGGACGCATTAAGTCAATAACTAAACCAAACGGGGAAAAATGGGATTAGTTCAGTGGTCTCGCTCAAAAAGAGCTCTTAAGTGACTCCATGAGATCTTTACTATACGAGAATCTGAAGTTGATAAACAAAACATTCGAGGGAAAATATAATGATATGGTGACAGCACCAGCCTATATGGCATGTTTGCAGATATGTTCGAAATATTTAATGCAGTGGTTCCCAAAGTGGGCAGTACCACCCCCTTGGGGGCGGTGGGACTTCCGAGCTAATGCTGAACAATGCTTGTTACGGGGTAAGGTAGGGGACGCTGAGGATAATAAAGGGGCGGTGGCCCGAAAAAGTTTGGGAACCACTGATTTAATGCAAATATTGTTATATTTCCGAGTTTAGACGGCTTATCGTATAGACTCACAGACATACCAGCAACATAAATGAGCATGAAAAAGATCATTCGCATGTTAAAAACTTAAAAGATATAAACTTCGCAGGAGGAAGTCTCAACAACAAATCTGAATTTGTTTTATTCAAAACGAGAAAAATTGTTTCGAAGAGGCCGTGTAAAGGTTTTATATATTTTGAATCCGAGAAATATTAATTCTTCACAAAATAGATACTCTCTGATTTCGTACTACAAACAAAAGACTGCTTGATTAGTGCCATATTACTACTGTTCCATATGAGTTAACTTTTGATGGACTCTTGGCAATCAATATTATGTTCGTGTTAATTACCTTTTGCAAGATTGTACCAAGTGATTTCTTAAATATCAACAATAAATCTTCCTGTGAAATGGAGAAAACCAGAGAAGAAGGAGAAGTGTGTCGAAAGTCTTGATGACTGAAATTTCAAACTGGACAGAATTCCTGTCAAAAGTTTATGTGTACGGGTATCATGTAACTAAAGTTTTGGAATCTTTCCAGAGTCACACATGTTAATTTGAATATGTCCAGCTCAACTGAGTTTGAATATGTCCAACTAAACTCGCAATGGTCGCTTAAAAAGTTTTGTCAGTATATTTTACAAATTCTTTTATCCTTTATTGAGGATAACAATAAGCACGGTATTTTGTTACTTTTCTTAAACGTCGCATGTGATAAGTTTAACTAACTTGAAATTATTATTTAACTTGTAGCATTCTTGTAAAAGATGATGATGATGATGATGATGATGATGATGATGATTTCATTGTACACTAGACATATATGTTAATGTATCACCCTGAACAGTCGTTACGGTGTAAACCAAAGAAGTGTCGTATTAGTGCTTCTGGGATCGGAAATGACCAATGAAAATATTTTATCGTCTGATTTCAGCATTTCACTTAAACTCGCTCTCTTTCCATTGACGTCACCTGATCATAATTATGTCAGCTATTTTGAAGTATGAGATTAAAGATTATCAACCTTTAGCACATATGTCATTGAAATGATACACATATTTATGTTTTGGCTCTGTCAGTACTTGAACATACCATACATTTTTGGCATTTGGGATATACTATTTAAATTTACTTAGTTTGATGGAATTGATTTATTGGAAATGCGATTTATCATGAACTTTGCCAAAGACGTTTCATATAACGCTCCCAACTGTGTTGGATTGCATTTATGTGTGTTGATGACCATCACATTACTCCCTCTTTCCCTTGTCCGTTTCTTTAGTATTTGTGAGTGGCTGTCTGAAGAGCGTGTGTGTGTCTTTAAGAATAGGTGTTAGTCCACGTACCTCTACCCTATACTTTGCACCCCCAAACACACATGAGTTTATATGTGTATATGTTTGTTCAAAAATGTTGGTCAGTAAAAATAGGCGTTGGACAGTAATGATAGATTGTCTTTTATAAGAGGTATTAGTCAGTCAGGGTAGGCGTTGACCAGTAAGAATAGATGTTGGTCAGTCAGTGTTAGTGGCGATCAGCAACAACTGCACAGGTTCTAAAGAAATTACCATGACTTCGCTTCTAAACACAATATCGTAATTTCCATTGTAATTTTAAAAGTTCTATAGACAGCAAGATTACTTCGGTTCTAAATATAGAATTCGAGTTTCCATTGTACTTTAGAAGTTCTAACGATAGTAACATAACGTCACCTTTAAATATAGAATTAGAATTTCCAATGAACTTTCCAAGTCCTTTAGATGAAAACTTGATGCCACTTCTAAATATGGAATTAGAATTTCCATCTATAGAATGTGCAAGAGGGTGACATTGCCAGACTGCATCATTATTTGCAAGGTCATTGTCATAATATAAAAATAAGTGTCGGTCAGTTAGAATAGGTAATGGTAATTAAGAATAGGGATTGACGTCAGAATAGACGAGAGTGTGAATATGTATTTTTCAGTGAGAATATGTGTTGATAAATCAGAATCAATGTTGCTTAGTCACAATAAGGATTGGCCAATCAAAATAGGTAAATCCTTTTTTCTGTTCTTAGGTGTGCCCTATCTTTAATACACACACACGCGCGCGCGCGGTCTGAATCTAGACACACTAACAATAGAGAAATTTTAATACTTGTAACAATGTATTTACACAATGAATCTATATCTTGATGTTGAATTCCTGAAAAGAACACAGCATACAACACAATATATGAGTGAATTTCAGTATGGTTTTCGTCTGCCATTGGAAGTATATTTGTATGTCATTTCCATGGACGGTTATTCATGACAGACATCTTTTTACATTCCCATTTTCACACAGAAGTAGTATATGGGGTTACCGTAGCGTCAATGGGAATTAGCATTACAGCCCCCCCCCCCCCCCGGGCCTGTATAGCGTCAAGAAATAAAATCTCACCCTGGGCCTGTATAGCGTCAATGGAAAATTGGGTAGAGGGACTAGCACACCCTGGGCCTGTATAGCGTCAATGGAAATTTTGTAGAGCGGCGACTAGTATACTGTGGGTTTGTATAGCGATAAGCGACAGGTGGCATGACGTCACACTGGTAACAATGTAGCAAAAAGAGAAGTACTGTGACGTCAGGCTACCTGAGAGAGGGCTATAGACAAACACGAATCAAGAGCGTTCGTGTTTTTTAGTAGAGGAAGGGTTTTATATATATTCGTTTAGGGTGGAGACCAAATGAAAATTAAGATCTTTTCGAGGCATTGGAAGTGGCCCTGAAAAGGGCCTTTGGGTTCTTCTTTTATCTTCTCCAGTTCTTCCACCATGTCCTGACTTTTTGAATAATTCCTTTCTTCTTTTCTTCTTCGGGCATCCAGTCAGGATGTCCGAGAGCTCTGAATTTTTGTTGGATTTTCATCCAGTTCTGATTTAGTTTCTCAAACTCTTCTTTCTTCTTTTTGTTTTCCTTTTCCTTCCTCTCTTTTGCCCACGTCTCCTTGATCTTCTTTACTTCTTCTTCCAATACCTTTTTCATCAGGTCTTCCGCTTTCTTTACATTTTCTAAGCCTTTTTCTACAAAAGACCATTCTGTTAAAATGAATGTGTCTTCCAAAAAACACCTTATTTTGGTGACAACATCAAGGGTCTGCTTCAATGTGCCTACTCTGACATATTTTGGATAGTTGAAGCCTCTCAACTTATCCGCTTCCTCCACTATTATGCCTTGTAGTTCATAACTTGCTACTTTCATACTTGTCATAAAGTCTAGGCTGACTTCAAACCTCCACTCCATTTGAAGTCTTTCCACCACATGGACTCCATCTATCATCCACCACCAACTGTCTGTCAACTTGTTAAAAAGATCCATCTTGTATTCTGTGTTGAATGGCGCGAATGACGAACGCTATACTTTTATATACTTCAAGCACGGACGTGAAGGAAAAAATCCCTTACACTCACTTCACATACAATTTACTATCCACACCAACGAACGAGCAAGCATAAAACACACAATATACTATCCTCACTAACGAACGAGCAAGCATAAAACACATATTATATACTATCCTCACCAACGAACGAGCAAGCATAAAACACACAAACATACCATTCACACAATCGGGATGAGAAAAAAACATATTATATACTATCCACACCAACGAACGAGCAAGCATAAAACACACAATATACTATCCTCACTAACGAACGAGCAAGCATAAAACACACAAACATACCATCCTCACCAACGAACGAGCAAGCATAAAACACACAAACATACCATCCACACAATCGGGATGAGAAAAAAACATATTATATACTATCCACACCAATGAACGAGCAAGCATAAAACACACAAATATACTATCCACACCAACGATAAAACACACATACTATCCTCACCAACGAACGAGCAAGCATAAAACACACACATTATACTATCACACCAACGAAGGAAGAGAAGAAAAACACACACCCATATACTATCCACACCAACGAACGAGCAAGCATAAAACACACACACAATATACTATCCTCACCAACGAACGAGCAAGCATAAAACACACAAACATACCATCCACACAATCGGGATGAGAAAAAAACATATTATATGCTATCCACACCAACGAACGAGCAAGCATAAAACACACAATATACTATCCACACCAACGAACGAGCAAGCATAAAAAACACATTATACTATCACACCAACGAAGGAAGAGAAGAAAAACACACACCCATATACTATTCACACCAACGAACGCGCATGCAAACACACACACACACACACACACACACACACACACACACACACACACACACACACACACACACACACACACACACACACACACACACACACACACACACACATCAGTAAAGAGTGAGTGTTTATATGGCAAATTAAATAGGTTCTCTTTTCTAGAGATCTGGTTAGCCCTGAGAAGGGCTGTTTTTTTAAACTTCAGATGCACCTGGCTAATGGTGACATCTCCCAGGCCGGGCACCACAGACGCATCTTCTACTCCAATCATTTTCCCAATTCACATTTGTGACTGGGAGTGCAGAGCCTCTTGAGTGGCTTCAGAACCCCAATCTTCAGTTTCTGGGATTCTGAACACTTCCCTCTGTGCTCTCCTATACCAGAGCCGGGGATGTTGTTCTTGTTGTTGTGGTTGCACTCTTAGGTTTTCAATTTGGGGAACCGTAGGTCTTTGTGCTGGTACAGTTTGCCGTACTGCTACTGGTTGTGGAGGCGTTGGTGTCCTCACCTCAGGTTTGACCTCACATTGAGGCCTAAGGAATAGGTGAGGTAGTATCCCTCGCTTCTTTTCCTTCTCCTCTTCTTTCTTCTTTTTTTCCTCCTCTTCCTTAAGTCTGTCACTTTCTGCAAGCGCCTCCATAGCCAGCTCATCCAGGAGACGCCTGGCATGCTCCAGGTGCATCTGGAGTTCTAGTAGTTTTGTTAGTCTACTCATTTTGTTGCAGCTGCTACGTCAACGTGGGTAACCAGACTGACGATCGCACCAGATTTATATACTTGTAGCACGGACGTGAAAGTAAACATTCCCTAGCACTCAAATTTACCATCACATGTAACACGCGGACTTAAAAGAAGCACTCACGTTGACTTTTTTACTTTTTACTTACAAACACAGGCAGACACGATTGGACAAGACAGAGAAACGAAGTGCTTATAGGCACACTTCTATTTTTTTTTAAACATACAAACACACAAATATTTTGTTTTACTGACAAAAGAAACGATGTGCTTATAGACACACTTCTATTTTCTAATGACAAATTTTGGCAAATTGCATGAGTATGTCTTTTCGAGAGTATTGGGTAGCCCTGAAAAGGGCTATTTTTTTTTTGTTCACGGAAGTAATGGCAATCTTTTTTTACTGTCTAAGATTGCGTCCCCGTCTGGCAGTAGGCTTTCCTATTGGATACGGTCTGCTTCTGCGAAAAGAGAAAGAGAATTCTTTGGTGTCTACTCGACAGTCCACAAAACCTCTGTCTGGTTCTTGCTGCTGCTGCTGCTGCTGCTGTTGTTGTTGTTCTTCTCTCTGCTTCTTCTGAAGTCTGTATTTCTCAGTCCATTCTTCTTGTTCTTTTTTAATTTCCTCTCTAAACATCTCTTCTATCAGACCTTGGACTGTGGAGAGCATCCTAACATTCTCTATTTCTTCAGGCTTCGGTATCAGGTTTGGCCTGACACGATGTAAATTGACGTAAGCTTCGTTCAGCTGGGCTAGTCTGGAAGGCATCTTCATAGGTTGACGAGTCAACAGTGAATGGTCAGACTGGAGACCCACCCGCTTTATATGGTTCAAACGCGGACGCGATAGGAAACATCCCTACTCGGTTTTAGTGTCGGAACGCTATGATAGCGAATGTCATGATGAGGGATAGAAAGAAGTCAAAGAGCATATATTCACAGTGTTTTTTTGAAAACAAACGACAGACACATTTTTTTCCAAAACACAACATTTTTTATTCAAGTAACAAGTAACAAGTCATAAGTCACAAGTAACAAGTAACATCAAACACATTATTTTTGACAAGGTTGACAACGTTGTGAAATCATGTGAGATTTCCATTGATGGAAGTCATGAGGCCATTGATGTACACTACGTTTCCTAGCTAAAGACAAAAGATAACTATAATGGTCACAAAACCATCGATCTATTTTCTCATCGTTTCTAGAAGAGTGACGATCAAAATAAGTCACTAAATGTTCTAAAGGATATCCAAGACTGCGTTGATGAAGAAAATATACACAATATTGTCCACACACCATGGAATCTGTGCCTTGTAATTTCACATTATTGTATCGTGTCGTCTGGGCATTTCTTCTCATAAAGTCAATGATATCGTCTTCCAAAGGGGGTAATCCATACGAATCAAAATATTCCACACAATTCTCTTGAGGGAAGTAGACGGCAACCCAGTGAGTGCCTGGAAGATGACTTTCGTCCGTGTTGATGACATAAGCTTGATGGTCTTTAGATTTGCGATGAGGTAGTTCATCTTTAGCGCACACGACAGGATCCCAAGAAGCAGTATACGAACTATTGTTCAAAAGGTAATAAAGTTCCCAGGTATCCATTTTCTGTTGTGTTGTTTTTGTTTTTTTTCACAGGTAATGATAAGTCATCAATTCAATTCTGACTTTTTGTTTGAAACGATCTGTCAAGTATCCGTTTCTTTGCCTTGTCTCCGCACTCTGGGCTAAGAGAGCTTCGATGCGATAGATCTCTAGAGTAGTCAGTGGAGGACAGGAATGATCACGCAAGCCTTTATACCACTCATGCAACACGGTTTCTTCTGAGATGAGACTCCAAGCGTCGTCCAGATACTCGTCCAATTTTTCTTCTTGACTCATCATCATACATTTATCGTGTTGAATTTGACTGGGATGATCGTTTTGACATCCGTAACAATATTTCTTGGACAATTCCGTAATTGTATTCGCTAGGTGTTTAGCAAAACAGGACACTAAATGTTGTTCTTGTTCTGGCCATCTGGACTTGACGACTACCTCGTCCTCTTTGACTTCGTCTTGGGGTTCTGTTTTCACGCTATCCTCCCATTCCATGTCCAAAGATTCTCCATTGTTTAAAGAGGGATAGGAGTCTTCCATTGTGTCTAATAGTCTAGAATGACTTCTCTCAAACTGTTGATTTCTATGGTATTATCGAATTCAGCATACAGGATGACGTTGACCGTCTCAGTGAGAGCTTCTGCAAACTGAAGTTCCACACGCAGTTGACCGGATTTTATAGGGTGGGAATGTCCCTCGTTGCTGCCTTGGTCTGGAGTGAAATCAAAGGCCCACAAAGTGTAACCTCCGACATAATCTTCGTACGAAATACCGTGACTGGCGTTGGTTCCTAGTTGCCCCGTAGCTTCGTAGAGGGACAAGTACGATCTCAAGTAATTCTTCTGGGCAAAGGTAGGTTCGAAGGGTCTGGTACACAAAGTCTTGCCATCGCGACTGACTTCAATTTTGGACACTCTGTAGTGTTTAAACTGGAAAGGATTTTGATCGTGGGCTCCGTTGAAGGCTGCATTACTGACGATACCAACGATTAAACGTTTGGGTAACTGTCCTTGGAACAGATGATCTTCGATCTTGGATCGGAGTCCACCAGCAATGGTGAATGTTTTCACTTCGACACGTCGTATCGGATATTTGGCGGTCGATCTGCTCAATGTTTGACTGATGTCGTTTCCCGCTTTAGGTAACACTTCTACACGTCGCACGCAAAGTCTGGCTTCTTGGATGATGGTTTTGTACTCGTTGGCTTGAGCCATCAAATGGAAAGCGACACTGCTGCGATTGAGTCTCAGGCGAATATCCACTCCGTTCAGCAAATACTTCTCTTGCAACCACATGTCCAAATGCAAACGATCCATCAGTTCTAAACTACGACCTTGCAGGATTTTCCTTCGACGATCATTAAAACCCACATTGTGAGGATCGTCATCGGCTGTCAGGGCTCTGTCGTTAAACGTGTTCTCACCTGCAGTGTCAGGTTTCCATACCACGCAAGCATCCAGATGAGTGTTCTTGACCTCTTTTCCGTACGTCAAGAGATTTTCTAGGTACGCTCGGTAAGGGTAAGTATCCGTTCTACTGCTGATCAGTTTGTTATTCAAGTACAAATCCACTTCGCTGAACAAGGAATGCATGAAATTGTTGACGGGAGCTACTGCGGCATCGGCTCCCGGATTGGTGTTGTCGGGTTTGATCACTTTCAGCTTTAGATACAAGTAACTATTATTCAGATCGATGTAATCTTCGGGCTGTCCTTTGATTTCAAACTCGATGGGAGCGGAATCCACCAAAGAGGAGACGGGATGAAATTCCACCCATTGGGACTCTTGCATCGTCATCATGGTGGGTGGCATGGCAAACAGATCCAGTTCCGACTTGGAACAAGCACAAGACTCTCGGTGCATCATTTTCCTTTTTTTAAATAATCAAAAACGTCTAACTCTCGGACGGTTTTTCTTTTCTTTGTCTTTCTAGCTCTAGGGGCGTGAAGTCCTCTGAAAGGGTGTTTTCGTCGTCTTTGTCTGCCTTGTCCTTGCTGTGGCCTCAGGGAAGCAGGAATGCCTAACTCAGCATTGCCCAGGGCATTTATAGGAGTTTCTCACCGACCCAAAAGGTCTTTACCCGTTTGAAGCAAAACATTTTTGCCTGCTCTCAAGAAAGCTTCTTTGGGGCTTTGTTTGTCAATGATGACATTTTGGAGAAATTCTTTACCTTGCGTCAACGCGGCATCTTTTAAAGCGTGCAATCCTCGTGTCACCATCGGTTTCAAAATGGGAACCACTGTACGAAAGGCCGATTTGAGCATATCACCTAAACCATGTCCTCGCTGTCGAGCGACTCCTTGGTATACAGGATACATGACTGACAAAAAGTTAGAGTGATCGTTTTCGAAAATGGAGTTTCACTGTGACTTTCCCTTTGGTGAATGGAATATTTTGTCCCAGATCTCCTTTTATAGTAATGTTGACAGTGTCGAAATACGGCTTACTGACGGACAAATAGTGAGGATTTACAAATTCACGGTGAACGTGATAGGTGTTTCCCCCTTCCTCGTCAGCCTTCGTGGCAGAATCCACTTTGAAAGGAATGACACGCAGTAACGGTACGGAGGTGTGTCCCACTACATTGTACTCCACCACATCGGAGTACACAAAAATCAAATTCAGTCCTAGGTTCATTTCTACAGGAAATCGAAAATATTTCGCAAAATCCACGTTACTGGTCACGGCTGGTATTTCTTTTGCAATCTTGATTAACTTAGGGTCTCCACCCAAAATGTCATACAATTCAGGACAGAATGTAATGGCCAATACTTTGTCCTCAGAAAATTTCATCAGTAGGCGACGAGATATTTTGTGGTACTCGATTGTGACACTTTTTTGGCTTTCTCCAAAGCTTTACTAAACATGAAATTGAACCTCTCAGCTATGGTGTTCACCAAATGTTGACCACTAAAATAATAACCTGCAGGAATTTTCAACAGATAAGTGGTTCGTTTAGTTATGGGGTTTGGTGTTTTGATAAAGTCAGCTACACCACCAGCAGTAGCGCGTTCATCCATGACTTGTTGCACTTGATCGTCCCAAACTACTA
>JAECUM010025881.1:0-40560 GCA_016617855.1 Megalonaias nervosa | reverse complement strand
TATATATATATATATATATATATATAACAAATGCAATGATTCTCTCCCGCTCCTATCATACGATTGATCCAATCACTCTACACACATTCCCAAATTGAAAAATAAAAATATGATCCATATAATCTTACGTGTGAAAAGTGAGGTTCAAATAACCTCAGGGACTGCAAATACGTTTCCACTAATATTATGCAACACAAGCGAGATCCGCGTAAATCTCACGTATGTAATACCATTAAGATTCAAATAAACTCAAAGAATTCAAATATGCTTTGAAACATATACACTGTAGACGAGATTCACATAATCTCCTATATTATGCTATGTAAGCGAGATTCATATAATCTCCTATATTAAGCTATGTAAGCTAGATTCACATAATCTCCTATATTAAGCTATGTAAGTGAGATTCACATAATCTCCTATATTAAGCTATGTAAGCGAGACTCACATAATCTCCTGGAGTACAAATAAGAGTCTTAATGATCTCAAGTGATATAAAATGATACTTAATTGAAACATCAATTGGAACAAACATATGACTCTTAACACTTGAACAGTCGTATGATCATAAACTGATAAACCACACAGTTTCACCGAATCCTTGGGTTGGCCCAAACTTTTATCGGCTGCTCACACCCTTCACGGATCCACCACATGTACAGATATACGTATACACATACGTACAGACAGCACCCAGCACCTTGGTATTGGCTACGCCTACATTCGTGGTTCCACCACATGTATAGTCTTACGTATACACACACGTACGGACAGCACACAGCACTAAACAGCTACAGTCAGCTCAGCCCTACACAGCTACCGTCAGCCCTACACAGCCCTATGGACAGGTATACACATACGTACAGACAGCACGCCACTCTATGGACATCTGATATTTACTTCCAAATTACGAAATCTGCTGAATGAATGTAAAATGCATTTACAAGATGAAGATGTTTGTAACCTTCCAACAAATGCATTGACTTGAAATAATTAGGTAGCAGGCACAAATTAGATCATCAACTACACTTCTATTTCACGGTGTCAGAATGTTAAAATATTTATGAAACTAATAGGTTTAGAACAAAAGAATTAAGACTACGAGAAGACATTAACAATACATAGCATATTAGATGATGTAATTAAACTATGGTTAGGAACATAGAATGCATCTTTGGATTTACCAAAAAATCTAATAACTCGTTTAAATTAGGATTAATCTCTACTAATAATACAGATGTAGAAAATGATGGTTTTCGATAATGAACAAGCTATGAGTAGGACAAGACACTGTAGAAACCAAACCAGAAGACAAAGTCAGTAAAATATTTTTGAGAAGAAGTATTATGATGATGATAGTTCTACTGTCCGAATATGTATGAACCTCTAATTCACCTATGATGATGTTTTTTTCGCGTGAAAACCTCAACTACGTTGACGAGCTTCGCGACTTCAATAACCATCAATCAAAAATACCAATAACAAAGTCAATAATACCAACATACATAGAATACTCAAAATATAAGTAACAAATCTAATAATGCCAACATACAAAGAATACTGAAAATATAAGCAATAAATCCAATAATGCCAACATGCAAAGAATACTGAGAATCACTTTAAATTTGTGGGTATCATATTTCATGGGTTGGCTAAAAAAAATATTCTCGTGGGATACTCATTTTCGTGGGTTTCAAATTTGAAAAAAAAGGATAAAATAATTATATCATCATTCATTTTCACGCATTTCCGAACACGCAGGTGTAATTCCTACTGCAGTAATTGGATTGATTACGTAAGTTATTCATTGCTAACATTTAGCATACATACGGAGATCTGAATTTAAAAAAGGCAGTACTGGCATCTTTCTGCGTGTATCTAGAAGCAAACAAAGTTAATTCCACTGACGACTAGGTTTTCGGTGTTTTTAAAGACCGCCAACAAAACATGCAGCTCTCGAGAATTAGTGATTAGGCATTTAAACAAAGCCAGTAACAGCAATACAGGCCTTTGCAAAACAAATTTTATTTCCTTTAAAAGTACAACGGTTCAGCTGAAGCTGAGTTTCGTTCTCTCAGCTATCATTCATATCAACTGAAATGTGGTCAGGAAGCCCTAAACTTTAAGTAAATTAAGTAAAATAGACTACAGTTGCAGGCTTACCTGATGAGTATGAGTCGTCTGTTTGTTGACCGAATTCTGATAGCATGTGAACTCTGCGTCACTCAATGCCCTTAAGTTAGTGAACAGAAGGCGGTAGCAAACTTTGATGTTTTCAAAGCAACTCGCATGGAGAGGCTGCTGTTTCATTAATATAAAAAAAGCCTCATATCATGCGCTAGCTCACAGATGTATTTATTTGTGTGTATATATGTGTGTGTGTGTGTGTGTGTGTGTGTGTGTGTGTGTGTGTGTGTGTGTGTGATTTAGATTTTTAACGTAGCTTTAACACTTTTTCAGTCATATCGCTACGATGTCTGCAGTGTGACAGTTTATAGTGATGTCTAGCACTGGGGCATCATGCCGCAGACATGTAGCAGTCACATTATCCTGACACCGGGCCGACCAGTCCTAACACTAACCTCTTAATGCTGAGCGTCAAGCGAGGCAGCTGTTAGTACCATTTCTTAAAGTCTTTGTTATGACTCGGCTGGGGTTCGAACCCGCGACCTCCCGCATCCGAGGCGGACGCTCTAACCACTAGTCCACCGGAGCGGTCTATTTATTTGTCAGAATCTTTTTCAGTGATGAACTCAAATCATATTCCTGAGTGGTATTTTGCCCGATTGATTACTCATATAAACAGTGGAGATACTTAATCAGGTATGGTCTTGATCGACCTGAAATCATCTTCCATTAAGACAATTAATGCAAAGTGGAAAATCTTCACATATGACAAAATATCACTTCGGACGGACGCGATTCAAATGGGCCTCCAGAAAGCGGGACTGATCTGTTGTTATTCATTCAGAATTTAGTTATATCTATGAAACTTGTTTTAAATGATAACTATGTCATCTTTTATTCCGTTTTCTCAATGGAATAATAAATAGTCCAAATGATCAAATAGAATAGAAAATGTAGTGAACATTCTTTTATTGATGAAACTGCTAATATTTGCATTAGACACACTAACAGCTTTCACACTAATCTATTGATATAACAGTGCCTCATGATCCATACATTACGTTAGATATTTTCGTGGATAAACAGCTACAAATGGTCTTAAAGAATATATGTGCTTATATATAGGCGCACACTATGATTATTTTTTTTTAACTTGAACTTTAGTGTTTTTACATTTTTTAGTGTATGCAAATTTTATTGAATTGCATAATTTTTATCGAGGTTTTGTTGTTATAAATCTACTTAATATGTGTTCTGTTTAGTAAAGAAGGACGCAAACCGAGAGCAGTTTTGTATTCATCACTATAGCGTCATATAGAATCACAAAAACCATAAACAAAATAAATATTTACATACTGGCTCGTTATTCATACCCATAACAAAGAATAGAATACTAATACAAAAGCAGAAAACTGTAATCTTTATGATATATTAGTAGCAGGTTATTTGATTATGGTTTCATATGTAAATATATATTTTGTTTTCGTTTCAGTGTTTGTAATTGCTATTTTTTTGTGTCGTCTGCCTCGAAAGCTCCTGGCCAATCTCTCCAGATTGCTGCAACACACGTTGTCCTGTTTGTATTCTCTCTCTCTCTCTCTCTCTCTCTCTCTCTCCACACACACACACACACACACACACACATGTTGTCTAGCTTGCTCACGAACACCACGAAAATTGTTACCAATGAATTTAAAGGGATTCACTCTACTATGTTCAGCTAGGAAACTCAGTTTGGCCGGCACTCTTAGTGAACTAGCTTATTCAGCTGCAAACTAACTCCAGGCAATGATAATGTTACCTTTTCTTTTCTTTTTTATTGGGGGGTGGGGGGTGGGTGTCTAAATTATTACCAATATTTATTAATCCTTTTTTACTCTGTCAGTGGGCGAATTATGATAGAGAAACATTTGTTCCATCACCCCATGCTAAGTCTTTTACAAAATTTGCATTAGACAGAACAATAATTGATACTGTCATACATATTTGCAGTGTCTGTAGCAGCTAGTGTTAGACCCCTTTTCCTTAAACAATTATTCCAACCTCTCATCTAATACTAACTTTCCCTAAGTTTGCAAAGTTTCCTGTGCAGACAATTTTTTTTTCAACTATATCAGGTTTCCGTGTGCATCTCATTCTTTGTTGATGTCCTCTTTCAGCCTTTCAATCCGTTTTCCGTGCATATCAGCGTCCTATTCTATTTTCCAGTTAACAACCTAGTAATCCCTTTATTCTCTCTATCCTGTATAAACTTCTTTTCACTTCAGGTGGGAAGTTCTCCACTTTAAATTGTTCCATGGTATTCGTCACTTATAGTTTTGTCTTTTCCTACCTGTAGCTCAAATGGTGCAGTCGTATATATCATTTTGCATCTATGCATCATCCGGGCACAGGCATTGATTACCTTTTCACAGCAGTGAGTTCTGGAGGATATTTAGGTGTGGACTTTGCGCGCTGTCATCTCTCAGTGGTCTCTAGGTCTAATTATCTCTCTTGAAATTCATGTGATAATGGAAGTACAGGAAACGTTTGTTTATGAATCCTCTGTATTTAATTCTTTCATGAAACTAAATCCTCCAGGTTGTTACCATTCCACTGAACCAGTTACTTAAAGTTTGACTCAACCACTTTGTATGGTCCTTAATTCAACTACATTACCAAATCTCTCTTTAGATAACATGTATAATTATTATCGCTATGCATATGACTTGAATATATTCTTACAGAGTCCATTCAGTTTGAAATTCGTTTCATTTCATGTATTATTGTCCAGCATTAATTTGTCCTTGCCCTTGATCATCCAAGTTATAAGCAAGATTTACAGCCTTGGCGATTGCAGCTTCAGTATCATAGTGATAATCTTCATACGAGAGATTTTCAACAGCATTGTCAAACTGATTGCCACTTTCTGGTATTTATCTAGAGATAACGATTATGCTTACACATACACCAAAAACCGTGCCAAAAGTGTCCAAACATTAAACGTCATTTTTCAGTTATTCACGTAGCTAAGAATAGAAAAGAAAGTTGTCGGAGCCAACTTGCGCCAATGTCATTCTTACCTGAAAAAATAATTAGGAACTACCTAAAACAAAAACGGCAATAACTATATCTGAGCACAAACCAAAGAGTACAAAACAGGAACTGAACATTGCTTTCGCAAATGACACACGTCAAAAAAGACAACAGGAAAACATATAACTGAAAAAATAAAAAATGCATGAAATCTTTGTAAATGATGAAGCTGCTAAAATATCCCCATCATTCGCAGACGTTGTAATATACCCTGGCACATTATTAATTAGCAAATTTCTTCGAATGGATAAGTCTTGGACTTTTTAACAGAATGCGGTTCGTATCGAAATTTTACGTTGTATTTTAATGATTTTTCAAAACTTATTTGGCCTTATCTTTGCTTTGTATACCATTTTTATGGTTAGACTTGCTCTGCACTGTATAGTCAGGATTATTCTGATGTGCCGTTAAACCCTTAACGTTTCTACACACACACACACACACACACACACACACACACACACACACACACACATATATATATATATATATATATATATATATATATATATATATAATGATCAGAATGTACTCCAGTTAACAATTAATGAAAATTAAGTTTCTCATACAAAAAAAGCTGCGTGTCATTACTTAGTGGAAATTAATGGCTTCTTTGCAAGAATACTGGCCGTTAAAGAATAACGTTAAACTTAAACTTATTATATTATATGTGCTTCGAATCTCATACATACCTTGAATTTTCTGTGATTGTTGAGTAGCTCGGACAGCCTTCAACATTAGGATGTCGTGAAGTGATACACACAACGTTATATTCTTTTGATAGGTAAGAGGACATGTGTTTCCACTGGCGTGTCATGTACAAGATATATGTACCGATGGCTCCAGAGAGCATTTGAGTGTCATGTACTAGATATATGTACTGATGGCTCCAGAGGAAAGTTGAGTCCCATATGGCATGTCATGTACAGGATATTTGTACCGATAACTCCAGAGAGGATTTGGGTGTCATGCATAAGAAATATATACCGATGGCTCCAGAGAGGATTTGAGTTCCATACAGCGTGTAATGTACCAGACATATGTACTGTTGGTTCCATAGAGGATTTGAGTTCCATACAGCATGTCATGTACTAGATATATGTACTGTTGGTTCCATAGAGGATTTGAGTTCCATATAGCGTGTCGTGTACTAGATATATGTACTGATGATTCCATAGACGGATCTGAGTTCCATACAGCGTGTAATGTACCAGACATATGTACTGTTGGTTCCATAGAGGATTTGAGTTCCATACAGCATGTCATGTACTAGATATATGTACTGTTGGTTCCATAGAGGATTTGAGTTCCATATAGCGTGTCGTGTACTAGATATATGTACTGATGATTCCATAGACGGATCTGAGTTCCATACAGCGTGTAATGTACCAGACATATGTACTGTTGGTTCCATAGAGGATTTGAGTTCCATACAGCATGTCATGTACTAGATATATGTACTGTTGGTTCCATAGAGGATTTGAGTTCCATATAGCGTGTCGTGTACTAGATATATGTACTGATGATTCCATAGACGGATCTGAGTTCCATACAGCGTGGCATGTACAGGATATAAATACCGATGGCTCCAGATAGCTTCTGAGTTCGACTTCAATTGTCACATGAAAAAAAGCAAAACGGAACGGATTTTATTACCCAACAGTGCTCGCGCAATTATAACGTTGAAAAAATTGTTTGAATATGAATCCATTGAATTTGTTGGAAATATGCATTTTCTACGAGATATTTCTCTCACAACTACCTAACTACAACAAATATTATCTTAATTATTCTTTATATGTATTTATTTGCACACAAGCGTATGCTATGGGAATCTTCTCTATACCAGCTTCGTTAACACGGCATTACTCTGCAGATAAAAAGATAGATAATGTGCGTGTGTGTGGTCACTGCATACACGTAGATTGCAGATATTCCATAATTGTCATTTCTGTATGAGCTCTGTATAAAGTATTATTATTAAGTCTTTATTCAAGAAAGTATGTTATGTTCCAAACATAATACAGTGTGAAAAAAGTGACAGTAGTATGTTGAACTGAAACACTATTAATTTACTCTCAAAAGAAAGAAAATGAATACGAGGGTGGATGATTCCACTTACACAGCTGTTATGATTTTAAATTATTTAAAATCGTATCACACTTTCAAACTACTAGGCGACGAAATGAATTTCGAGTTACACCTTTTCAATTTATCATACGCTTCAATGCATTTAGCCGCACTTATAACACTAGTAAGAAAAATTTGAAACTGAGCAGGGAAAGAGAGATTGCAGTCTTAATGCAAAGTTACAATATACTAAAATTCTTGAGATGAAGCGAAATGTTTATACTTACTGCAACTTTATGAACTTTGTTGATTTCATCTGAAAAAAAGAATTAAACATAATAATGACGCAATACAGAAATAGTCTTACTACAGTTGCTTCATGTGAAGAATAATATTGGTACTATGTCTTGTTTCTTTTTACTCTGGGACAGATAATGTTTTGTCTTATCGATGAATTATTTAAAAATTTTCTGATATGTACTAAAAATACATTTTAGATTTGTTCTTCTCTCTAAAACTCGGCGTTGAAAAAAGGCTATAAGAAAACATTTAGTAAGTCACAATCAGGCTGTATGTATCGACACCTCCTTAAAAATGTTGTATTTTGAAGAAAAAAAAAGATTGTTGCACAATCTTCGTTTAATCATTTAAAGATTAGTTTACTTTATCAAAAAGGTCAAAATAATATAAATATGAAAAAATACTCACCTTTCAATATAGAACACCATCCTCTGCAAGGTTACGCTAAAGTCCAGGGCCGATTATTGAAATTTCAGTTAAATTTGTTGACATGCAAACACAGTACACACTTTGAGAAATTTCGTATTTCTCTGTGAAAATTGTAATTATTATTATTATTATTATTATTATTATTATTATTAATTCAAGAGGAGTTTAATATTATTATTTATAAGAATTTTAATGTATGTTTATGTTTTACCAATTAATCATAAACGTCTTCCTATTGTCAATATGTTCTTCGTGCATTAATAATTTAAGCCAATCATAAAGAATATTACATATATAACATTAGCTCTGGTTGGCTAAAAATCAAACCTCACTCTCAGTCCCAAACTTAGAATTGAATGATCTCGGATCTGGAAGGTGCCGCGGCGGCCCATTGGCTAGCGTTCTGGACTTGCAACAAAAAGGATGATGGTTTGAGTCCTACAGTCGTATTAGCTAGGGTCAGCTACCGTGGTATGTCCCTGTGCAAAGCACTTTACACTAGTTGCTTCGGCACTAAATGACCTATTTGTCTGGCTGTGACATAAAACACCCAACAAATCCCGAAACCGTTTCTAGAGATTCTGACGGTACACATATTATCTCTGGATAGAATGTAACACTTCACCTTATAGTGGTTCATGAGTGTTCATATTGCCGTGGTTACTGCCAGAAAAGTTAACTTCTTTATAGTACACAATCACAATAGGTTTATTATGATTTTAGTTTTGAAAGGGCGTAGAAATTATAAAACACGCGATCAAAGAGTGAGCAGACATTTTACTTAAAATAGTTCTAGTAAAATATGAGGATATTATCCTCGAGGAAAATATTTTTTAAAAAACAAAATTGATGCTGATGTCTCAATAAACATTGGGAACATTAATCGTTTCTTAGGGTAGGAGACATTGGGCAAATTGACAACGATTTTCAGCTAATCAGTACTGCATGAATTATTGGTGGTTAATGTGCAATCGTGTATTAATGTTCAATGCAACTGATTTATATTAGTGCAAAATGCAGCTGATTTATATTAATATTAAATGCAAGTGATTTTCATTAGTGCAAATTGTAGCAGACTTATATTAGTGCAAATTGTAACAGATTTATATAAGTGTAAATTGTAATAGGTTTATATATTAGTGTAAAAATGATATTGATTTATCCACTTGTTTGAGGATCCACTGATGATTTTGCGCAAGGATCTCTTTTTGAAAATTAAGTTGACTTTTCAGTAACACAAATTAAGCCATCATACCTATGTAGGTGGCATAGAAGAACAGAGGGAATTTAGCGAAAGATGTAAAGACTTTCTCGTCAATTTTCCAAAAGTTATATAATAGATCCATGACTGCATGTTTCCGTTAAATAATGAATCCATGACTGCGCGTTTTCGTTATATAATGGATCTCTGACTCCGTTTTCGTTGATAGTTTCATCAAACACTTGATACTCCTCCGATGACTTAGGAGAAATATCAAATTATATGTATGGAACCTTTGATAGATATTAAATAATTACCTGTTGATATTATATTTTTATTAAACATGTATTGTATGAGATTGAAATTTGTGTATGTAAATATATGAGAATCTAACTTAGAGACATAAAATACCGCATACCAATAAAGAAATTTAACTGGAAAGACTTTTCTTATTGATAGGTCTGAACGGGAAGTATTGCAAAATCAGATAATTTCGCAGAGAAACAATCGTTTTTACAAGCGTGCATTCATTTGCCTTTTAAATTACCAGAGGACACGTGGTTTCTTGTTAGGCCAGTGTATCTCGGGACTTTAAATTCGTAATTTTAAAATGTTTTAGTTAAGAATGCATGTGCAGGACTGCAGATCTGTACTAGGTGTCACAATTTAATACGGCCAAATAGAAAAGAAAATTAACACACATTTTGTTATCAGCTGAGATGGATTTATACGAGAGAAGCTGATTTGCTCACGTGAAATGGAATTCCTTCCGATTGGCAACGTTCAGCTGTATATCGCTGAACTAATGAAACCGTACGTAATGAACCCTCTTGAAATTAAGTGAATAATTCTCACAGTGAAAGACATATCTGAGATGGCAAATCTGAAAGCATGTATATGAAACGACAGGGTATTCAATTAAGAAACCACTGACACATTCAGAATTTCATTTTCAGTACTTTAATAATGAACACAAATTAGACCTGTCTCTTCGAAATGACTATTATGTTATACAATGCACGTCATTATTAGGAAACTATCATGTACAGGTAGATTGGTGACAGATATTCTCTTTCATTCCCTACTGGTTTCAGTGAAATAGCAGTCTTGTACGGCAAAATACAATGGCCAAGAACAAGGCGTGCATTCCAACTGCAACCCCTCTTCAAATAACAGAAAATTCTCTCTGTGTGTCCTATAAGGTAGAATAATTCTTTCACAAATTTAAACCAGTTAATTTAAAAGGATAGAATGCCAAAACTGATGCTTTCGAGAAACCGACAATTATTGTCTTCGTTGGAATTTACATAAAGAATATAATAAAATCCGTTAATTATTTGCATTTGTCCAAAGGATATTTACCCTGAAAATTGAATTTCACGTTTCATCCAAGATTAACTGGTCGAAATTCTGAACTACACAAAGAGACAGGTCGGTGTTATAGAACAATTAATGACACGAAATAACAAACGTAGGAAAACTCTAATAGTTTAGCATTCAATAAAAGTTGTGCGAAGAAAAAGTGTTAAACAAATGTTAAAGGTGTTGAGTGTCTTGCCTAGTTAATAAAAACGATGTTCATCAGCAAACCGTTTCGATACAATCGTTCTGTATTTCACAGCGTGCAACTTCGAAAATCGAATTCAACATTTTAATCCAGAAACCACGCATATAAATAATATATGTAAATTGTAAAACCATTGATTATTTATAAAGTTTTGACTCTTGATCAATACAAAAAAATCTTATTTATTGTTGCTTTCTTTTGGCAAACAAATGTTCTTTATTTTATAGCTTCATCGTTTGATGTTTATCAACAGTTATCGCTCACTGATGTACACAAACTTTGACGCAGTTTCCATGCATGGGTAAAACAGTACGTGTGTCAATTGCAGTCATCACATGTTTGATTAAACTTTATCATGTTTAATCTATAAACGAAACAATAACAATAAAAAGAATCAATAATTTATAGCAGAACAATAAGTCGTGGAGTCTTAATCCTTGAAGCCAGCACACTCAATGGGTCCTAGAATATGTGCACCTTCTTCCATCTCCATACCTGCATAAATGTGATATTCATACCTGTAAATCTGATATGCAGAAACAAATATTGTGTATATGGATAATCCCAAACGGTGAGAAAAACAAAACAAATGTAAGTAAATCTGTAGAGTATATAGACAATGGTACAATCTGCATATGTACACAAGGTTTTCATGTTTATCAAAAGGATGCACCGTAAAATCGTTTATTGTTCCACAAACGAATTTTATTATCTGTAGCCTTTGTTTTTTGACTTAGCTATATTATTGAAAGATTAATAATTTCATTGAATGTAGCAATTTTGTTAAACATGTCAACAATAAAGCCAACAAACAAACTTGGTGATTGTTTGTCACCCCGCCTACACAGTAGAGTGACTTAGCGGACACGAAAAGTAACCAAGTTTTATGCCTCTATCTCAAAGTCAGATGAGTACAGGTGCATACAAGGGTAAGAAACCAATCAGATTCCTTGAGTTTGAAGATACACCTCAACTGCGCTACAGGAGAAGCCATCAGATAGAAAAACCTAAGTGTACACAAGACACCATCTAATAATGATTTATAAGATTATCAAGTTATTTCCCTTAACAGATATCAGCTCTAAAGGTAGAGACCGGAAACTTAAAATATGAAATCGTAACCTTGACCTTGAAAATAGTATCCCCATTGTGTAGGCAGCACACATTTTAATGATGATGTAGAAGTTTAAAAAGTTTCGTCCTTAATCTCGAACAGCTCTAGTTTTATTGAACGGAATAGAAAGTGTGCACTTTCATATTTTCTGATGCTCACAAAAGAACGAGATCAAATGAATTATTTAAATTTGTAATATTATGACAACGATTTTATGGCACATTGTGTTATATGGCCATGCAAGCCACACTGGAGTGAAGTTGTGCAAGCTCGTGTTAATGCGCTTTAAGATTTTGCGATCACTTTTTAGTATGTCATTAAAATTCAACGTCAAAGCCGCTGCAAAACACAGGTCCAGCTGTAAAAATACCAAACTCATTTTCTAACTTACCTGGTATTCGTTGATGCACAAGAAAAGAAAATTAAATCTCAAATGATCAGCACAGACATCTTTCATGAATTTCCATGTGGATCAGACAGTATTAGGGATCAGAAAGAAAAACCCAAAAGCTCGTTATCGACGACTTTATTACGACAAAAAAGTACTTATCTGCGACCTGAAATACAAATGCAAAGCGCGCGATACAGACGAACGCGTAAGTGAAGAAATATGGTGCAGTGAAAACTGTAGGGTTGGGGGATAGCAACATAAATTGAATTAAAGGAAACACTCTTAAAAGACAACATATTATGATTGATTTTAAGCACCTGCTTCAGAAAATCTTTTCAACTATATTGAAAACTATGTCTAACAACAGCGATTTTTCAAATACCACAATGATCGCACATAGCATGTGATCTTTTAAATAGACCAATCATCATTAGGTTGCGTATATATACGGTATCAGCATACTGCAAACCAGGTAAGTCAAACCCAATGGTAATGGGTCTATTCCGCGATCACATGCTGGTATGCGATAAATGTCTTCTTCAGTTGTCCTTGTCCGGTACAGAAGCCAATATATACTTAGGATTGACCCCAACACTGAACAGTTCCCAGGGTTCGGTAGCCGTCCTCAGTTGCACCACCTTCAGAAAGATTGGGAAAATGTAATCTATTAAGACGTTTTGAATCAGCAATGAAATTAGCCATGAGGGACTTTGGCATGATCAAATAGATCATAAATTAACCAGCAATAACAGCATGACTTGCATTACTTAAACAGATGCTTTCATTGTTTGTGCTGTCGATAAATATATTTATGATGAACACCATGCTATTTTATGGATCTTCTTATTGGAAGAAAATTTCAATATTAATAATTTATAATTCCTGGATATTACCAAAATCTATATAGATAATCATCCTAAATGACTTGGGAATTGTAAGCTGTTTTCTTAGGCTTTAATTTCCAGGAAAGAAATTAAAAATGAAATTGTGAAGAATTTTTCGGTGAGTAAATTTATGCTTTTTGTGTAATGATGAAGGAGTTATGGTACTGATGTTGACGACGACGATGATGATGATTATTTAGTATCATTATAAAGAAGCATGAAGATAGATATAAGCTGTCTCGCTGATAAAATATTACTAACAAGTTCTAATCTTTGACATTTATAAGCAAAAGGGTGAGATGTATTGGAACACCTGGATTCTTATCATAGAAATTATTATTCTCAAATTTAAATATCACATAGATAAATTTATATTATTTTTTTAAAGTAGTAAACAAGAAAATAATTTGAAGTTAAACTATGTCACATTAACTCAGGGTTTATTCAAACTCTTCTTTTGCAAGTTGTCCATGGAATATGAATATGGGATTCATTCATTACATGATACTTTATGGTCCAACTTTAATTTCTTATGAGACACAACGGTTTGCTTTGCCTCGAAGGACACCCCTGCTAAATTAAAAATAGACCACATTAAAAATTCAGCAGCGGCGATCATATACCAAGCTTTTTTTCTGAACCAAAGTAAGGATCCATTCATAACTCCAGCAACTATAATTATCTGATGGACTCCACTGTAATCATGTGTCTGTCATTTAGAGTTTTAATACTATTTGCCGAAACTAAATTGAAAACTCCATATATGGCATTCTAAAGTATCTAATGTTTGACCTTGAAAAAGTAAACTTTCAAAGTACAGAACATTTCTACGGATATGCCACCGCAACAATGATCGGCTTGTTTCCAAAACAGATTTCTTTTGAATTCAAAAGCCACTGTAACATTAAGTATACAGTTTATGTCCACATATATTTTCAGATTCGACAAGGAATAAATAGTATGCTTTCTACACTGCTTTTAATTGATCCCGTGCAAAGTTGTTTGTCCATACTGCCTACATTTTATGTTAATGGTGTTGCCACACTTTTGAAACAAACTGAATTTGTTTGAACTTGTCCTCCTTCGATCGACACTAATTTCCAAATATCTTGGTGATTTTATTAAGTTCTTGCGATAATGATCACTATTTTAATGTACTTGTAGTGAAAGAAGTTTCTAATATAAATATAAAAACCGCTGGTCTTAATTAATCATTACAATTCTAAAAGCTTCAAAATTAGTTTGTCCAGGACGCTATCAAACTACAAATAATAGAGAAGCACAATCCCTTCAATGAGTAAATTGATCGTGACCCAATAATGTGGTGATTGGTGAAGGGTGTAAATCCACAGGATTGGTCTGATCCAGGAAGACTACTGTTGATCATTATATCTAACTGTCTCATCCCTGGATACAACCCTACCTAGTGTGTATCAGGAAAACAGGAGTGACCAAGAAACAAAAACGGTCAACTTTTGTAACCAGAGTAGTCTCCTAAACATCTGAATTTAGAGGGGTCCTTTATGCCTGCCTATGTAATTCTTTTCAGAGGCATTCTTGTGAACCTCCCGAGTTTCAGGGTGTCTCCCGTCCCTCTCTTCACCCACTAAAATCTCCCGCGTACACAAAATTATTAATGACAAATTAAATTTCATATATTGTTTAAACATTTTTGTTCAGTTGTAATATATTTACGGTAATACTGCCTATGATCACGTGACTGAACTGGCGTAAGCAGGTCAAAACACTCTAATTGCTTATTTCAGCCTCTGGTCCTGTCGGCAGTGTCAGCTGGCTTCATTATTTTGCAGTTTGTCGAAGTATATTATAATATGAGTTAGCAGAAATAATTCCGAGAGGGTTAAAAACGTTAATTGATTATAGTTGGTTACTAAAGAGCTCAATTAGCATAAAATAATAAATATTACTTTGATTCTCTCTACAAAGTATATTTTTGCTTCCGTGGTTATAGTTGTCGAGATGGACTAGAGTCTATCCTATGCATAATCACAAATGATTTGGACAAGATTCAAGATGATGAATATATCAATAGTTCAAGTGGCATAAAACTGAGTCGGTTTAACTTTGGCGTTTAAAGTTTATCGACATGTTAAAGTAGCCAATGCGAGAACACCAAAATTCAATCAACCGAAATATCACACGAAATTCGGTGATGGTTGGAAACAGGAATTTCATTGGATGCAATCAAGTTCTAAAAGGGACATGAATATGCATTATGGTATTCAAGTAAAGCTGATTTTAAAATCAGTCATGCTGGAAGAATGACATCAAGCGTAATGCAGAAGCCCCATTACTCATAAAAGCATCTTAATCGCGACAATACATATCCTAATTACTAACATCCATGTTCACGGAATCTGCATCGAATATAAAGTTATCCATGCCGAGACACTATTTGCCAGTTTTATAGCCGAACTTAATTTCTCGTTCCTGGTAGCAGATAATTTTTCAGTTCTAGTCAAAATAATGTTCCCTGATCGCACAAAAGTTCTCACGCAAACGGACATAATGTACTCATATAGCAACTATTTCACTGTATTTAACAAATCATAATCTAAATTGTATAATAATAATAATAATAATATATAAACTCACTATCGTGAGTGATCATCTGCAAAACGCGACCGGCGACCACGATTTTTAGGCAAAAGATGCGTTCGACACTATTATGAACAACCGGATCACAAAAACTGATACAAGCACCACTGACCTTGATTTAATTCTTTGAAAACATGAATGTAAACCACACTATGGTATATATCACTACCTGCCATTGCAATCAGTAATGCCCAGGATGAATGAGGTCATTATCTTCATCTATAATACTAATAAGAGACAATCATTGTACATTTTGATTGTCATTTTTAAAGAGTGGTGATAGTGATGATAATGATGACAACAATGGTATTTGCAAACTATGCTTAAAATCACAAAGGGTGTGATGGTATTACGCATACGTTTATGCTTCGTATGGAAAAGGTTAATGACATTAAAACACCATTAGACCCAGACAGTGCCAGCCTTGATGAGTTCTGACAGGCAGGAAGTCATTAATCTGAATCTACCCACCGGCAGGAAACAATTCAAAGTTCTTGGTAGAGTTGAACTAACGTTGTCACATTCCAGTGCAGAAACTGAAAGGACATTTTTCATTCTGAGGAAAATTCAGACTGACTCCATAAGAAACCCAGATCCAGTAATGGTACATCATCTCCTACGTGTTCAAGATCGACAATGATGAGGACTGATACCAACATAATCAAGCAATGATCTCTTAAGAACTGTTAAAAGTGCATGTTGTGAGTATAGGAAGAGTATCAATGACGACAAGTTACTGTGACAGGACTGAATTGATGAGATGATGTGCGTATCTTAATATTTAAAAAATGTAAATTTGTTCAATACTTGTAAATTTTGGTCCATTTGCATGCAAAAATTCGGATGAATGAAAATCCTTACTCTTATAAGGTCAAAACTCCTAACCAAATTTTGGAAGTCTCCTGATCTGTCCTGACCTGTCTTTTCTGTCACATTTATACTGAGAGGGGAGTTTGCCTGCCTATGTAATTCTCAAAAAAGAGTAATAAGCGAGGAGACGGGAATTTGCAAGGGTATTGATAATCAGATGCAGAACCTAATATTTGATCCTGTCCGATATGCGTGGCCTTGAAGGGCTGGTTTGTGCGTTTTTTTTAAAAATATTGTTAACGTAGCTTTAACAATTTGAGTATATTGCTTCAATGTCTGCAGTGTGGCAGTTTATAGTGATGTTTAGCACTGAAGCATCATGTCCCACCCAGTCACATTATCCTGACATCAGGCCGACCAATCCTACACTAACCTCTTAATGCTGAGCGCCAAGCGAGGTAGCCGCTAGCACCATTTTTATGAGTCTTTGCTATGACTCGGTCGGGGTTCGAACCCGCGACCTCCTGGATCTGAGGCTGACGCTCTAACTACTTAAGGCCACCAGAGTGGTACTTATAGGACTGGTCATCTTTGTAATGGTATCTTCATATCATGAAATCAGTTTTTAATCTTTTTCAGTTTATTGTAATAATGAAAGTAGAACGCCATTCTTTGATCTAAGAAACTAGTGTAAATAATGATTCCCTTGTATTTCCGCTTGTGATAAAGATTGTAATTGAACATACTTTGGCTGATTTTATGATTCTGAAAGAATGATGATGATGATGATGATGACGACGATATTGACGACGATGATTATTAATATTAATATTCAGACCATTAGTTACAAACGGTTCTTGGAATCTGAATATGACACTCATTTATGATTTGATACTTTATGGTCCAGCTTTAATCTCTTATTAGCTTTAATGGTTTGCTTTGATTTAAAAGACACTCCTAGTTTTTCCAATTTTCCAAAAATAGCTTACTAACTCAGACCTACGTACCGTCAATCCACGTTTTGCCGATTTCACAATATTCAATAAGTGTTTTACATTTGATTCATCACGCTAAATTAAAAAAAGAACTTCATTTCGTCGGATAAATGGAGCGTTAATTTTTGTCACTGTCTGCGAGACGATTGGTCAGCATCCCATAGAATAATATATGATATGTGAGATATTCATACAAATTACACACATCATCATATTTACCAAATCACAGTCTTGTTTACCAGGTTTCATCACATATCTGCACAAATACAGTACCTTGTGCAGAATACAGAATGTTCTAAATTTTAGGCAAAGGTACATGTGGTTCACAGAGTTTACCAGTTGTTGCTATTGGTAGCAATTGGGAAGAATACAATGATTAATGATGGCTCAAATGGTAAACTTTCGGCAACCACAAATATCTTTAGTAAACATTTCGAATACATCCCATTCACTTGGAAAACATGGAACATTTTTCATGTAGATATACTAACCATAAGTAATAGGAATAAAGAATCAAATGATACAGGAAATCAGTTGTACGTTTTAGTATACAAATACTGAATAGCTAATAATTTTAAGTACTTGGGTGGCATCTTCTTCCTTCCATACTTGAAAAATACTGTTGAACCATAAGAATAAGAGAGTTGAAACTTTCACAAATAAAATCGATCTCCACGGACATGCCACAGCAACAATGGTATTTAAGGATCATCTTGCTCCATGGGTTTCTTTCAAAGAGATTTTTTCTGCATTCGACCATCAGAAGTTTTTTTTAAAAAAACAAAACAAAACAAACAAAACAATTTTAATAGTAAATATACATTCCATATCCACAGATCTCCAGACTGACGACGAAACATTGTATAATTTCTGCAGTGCTCTGAACTGGTCCCTTGCAGAATTTATTATCACACTGTGCACAATATATTTACTTCATGTAATTACTTTAGCGCACTCTTTGAAGCACATCGATTTGTTTAATCCGCTTCTCCTTCGACCGATAACAACTTTCTTTTATATTGAGTGTTTAATAAAAGTCTTAATTTATGTTGTATGGTTTTGAAGCATACACTATGAATGAATTTTCTCAAATGATAACTCATCTAAATAAATAGGTTTGGTTTTTAAAATATTTATATTGCATGCCATGCAATTCGGGGTCGAATAAATGGTTGCAGCAGCTTATAATCGCTTTCCCACACAAATAATTCTTTCTAATACAAAACTATTAAAATGGCTAACTTATGTACAAAAATAATTTCGTAAAACAATAATATAATGGCGATATTGAAATGAGATAATGTTAGAAAAGCAAAGAAAAAAGGTGGAAAAGAGAATAATTTATATCATATGTGAGAGATTATAATTTATATCATATGTGAGAGATACGGAAAGAGATACAATCATTGCTGCGATCGAACCGTTTCGTGGTTGTAATATTTTTGTACTGAAAAACTTATAATTGGATTTTCAGCTCTAGTTAGCTTTGGATGCCTTCTTAATGATTTAAATTAATTGGTTTCGTTGAAGTAATCATATTCGTCTTTGATTAGTATACCTTCTACATGAAAAGAAATATTGTATATTAGTTTTGGCGCCTTCTCCACATATATGGATAGAAGTGTCATTTAGAGGTACTGCCGTAGAGAGCTGTAATTATTCCTCAACTATGTCTGTGTAATTGATAAATTTCTATCAGCATGCCTAACGGTTTTGAAAGTATTACAGTCTGGAAATATTGATCGTTTAAACTCCGCCAGCGACGTGACATGACGTATATCGTATGAAATTTTTTCACACAAATTGAGACCGGGTGGTATCAGTGATTTCTTTGGATCATACCTGAATGAGACTAAAATAGTTTCAGATCTATAATGTGAAGGATATCGGATTTTGTCGCTTACATACTTGGAATCAATTCATGTAAAAACGTGCAGCATCATCGTGCATAATCCTATAGAAACAGCAGCAGAGAGGGTGGACCCTACAACTTTTTAGCAAAAATAAAGGTTCCTACAAAGACTGAAAAATAAGGTCAATAACGTCAAACCGAAACCTCTAACCGAGCACATTTCGTTACTGCGGTAAATAGACCGCGTTAACGTCAAATCTTGTGGGTTAGCTCGTTTATTGTTACTCCATTGACGTATTTTTTCAAATTTTTAGGCGTGTTTGTTTGTCGGTCCACCCTCTCTGCTGCTATAATTAATTCATTATTATATCAATAATGATTGGTGAAGTTCACTCAGCAAGATTAGCTCGAGAGCGACAAGAGGCAATTAAGAAATATTTGCCCGTGAGAGATGCTGTTAAATAAAAATTACAAGCGCGTCAGGAAGTCTCAGGTGGAATTTGTAGAAGGTGCAGAACAATTATTTAAACCTGTTACAAAAGCTACCAAAGGTCTTCCTGCGTTAGAGCAAACCGCTGAAGCAACTGGAAAAACAGCAAAAAGAACTAAAAACATAAAAGGAATTCTACGAGAACTTCCGGCTGAAATAGCTGATGCTCAGCCACAATTACAAGAAAAAGTACAACAAGTACTTGAGAGTGTTGACAAAGTTCGTGAGGAGGTTGGTGATGTAAGGGATCTTGTTATGCCAAAACCAAAATCAAAACCAAAACCACCAGCCCGATTTACCGAAGAGGGTCGTAGGTTGATCCCAGAAAAACCCTATTTGATTGCAGCATTAGGGTATCAAGATCGTAGTGAATTATTAGAACCGGGTACCGCAGATATTCCAGAATCAAAATGGGTTCCTATTGTATTTCGAAAATCTCATGGTATATCTAGAATCACTGGTAAATACAAAGATGATTTCGCTGAATTTACGAAACAAGTGTAAGAAATTAAAAGAGTGCCATTGCCGGGAGATATATTATCGCCAGAAAAATCCCCATTTGGCCCACCTCGTATTGAGGAAGAAGAAGAACTACGACCGCAACAACAACTACGACAACTAGTAGAGCAACAAATACAACGAGTACAACAAGCACAACGACGAGGACAACTATCATCTGACCCCGGCGCAACTGGAAGTGGTCTTGTTACTCGAGGAAGTGGTCTTATTACTCCATGTACCGATAACGTCCTTGCTGACGTGGACAGATTAGAAATTCTGATTGGTGGAAAACGAGCCGGTAATAATTCTCCAGAAATCATTAATGAAGCAGCTGCTATTTGTCACCGATTATTTAAAGGCGGTATCATGGATATTAATGTTTATCGGTCCCTCATCGATGAAATCGCTGATGATTATTACAGTGATTAAACAGTTATATATAATTACTATAATAAGATGATCATACATAATGCTCAACGTGGACCAGCTATGGTCAAGGTGATAAATTCGAGATTACCTACATACAAAACATTCTACGGAGATGGACTCGGCGATGTTGTTCAGGATTTATTTAGAAGGAAAGCCCCAAAAGCAATACCGATTGCAAAGCAACTAGGAATGAAAGCTACTGACGATGTTCGTGATAAGGGTATTGGTGCTGTTGGTGATGTTGCCAGCAAAGCATTTTCGGCAATCAAGGATAGACTAGCACGATTAGTACGACGAAAATCTCAGCCACCAGTGAAACTGGCCAGCACTGAAATAATGCCTGCAAACGTTAGTAAAATAATAAATCAAGCCGCAAATCAAAAATTAGCGTCATTGGTTGGTGAAAAAGAAAAAAATATAACCGCTAGTCTGGTAGCAGGAAATGGTTTTCGTATTAAACGATAACAAATATAATAAGAATGTTCAAACGCATGTCTGGTCCCGCATTCGACATGGACGCACCGGTTCTCAAAGATGAATCGGTACGTGATTATCAGTATTATTCTTATGACACACGTGTACCTGACGAGCGTGGAAGAATCGAATTACAAGTTCAGGATACAAGCAGATATTTCTTACCTTCTGAGGCATTTATTGAAGTCGAAGGTAGACTTTTAAAATTAGATAATACAGATTACGGAATTGGTGATCGAGTTGGTTTTGTCAATAGTGGTATTATGGCGTTATTCAAAAGTGCCGCATATATGGTTGATGGACGAGAGATTGAGATTTGTCATAGCGACATCGATGTTGCCACAACGATACTTGGTCTTGCAAGATACAGCGATGATTACTCAAGATCAGCTGGTCCATCAATGATGTTTCTCAAAGATACAACTGGTCATCCAGAAAACAGAAATGTAACATTAAATGCAGCTGGGGATACAGTTGTATCAATGAATGAAAATTTCAACTTGGGATTCGCATCACGTCGAGCAATGCTGGGCGACGATGAAAGATTTCCATGTGCGATTCCACTGTCACACATCTTTGGATTTTGTAGAAATGTTAGAAAGGTTATTTTTGGAGCCAAGCACACAATTGTACTCGTACGAAAAAATACCGACGATGATGCAATATGGCACGCTGAAGGAGCTAATCCAGGTAAAGTTACACTGACAAAACTTTCATTGTGGATGCCAGTAATGACACCAGCAATATCTGAAGAACAGCGGCTACTTTCTTTTATGGACAGCGGCGGTAAATCAACACTGTCATGGCTAACAATGACCGCGGATTCTATCCAGAGTAACATTAATGGTTTATTTACATGGCAAATAGCATCACAGCAAGGTGTCTCTGCACCGCTACATATATTTATTGCGTTCCAAGATGTCACACGAACAAACTCACAAATGCGAAGTGCAATGATATTTGACAAACTCAGCGTTACTGAAGTTTCTTTGAGAATAAATGGACATCAAGAACCAGCCGAAGATATTTTGTTAAATTTTGAACAAAACAGCGTTGCACGTGCGTATCATCGTCTGATGACGTTCATGGGGCGTGATCAAAATGTTGATACTGGTTTACAAATATCTCAGCGGAAGTTTACAACGCTGTACCCAATTTATTACTTTTCGCTGGAACATTTGGAATTGTTTAGACAGTCCGTCGTTGACATACATTTTCGAGCTCGTGTGACGCGAGGAGCTATTGCTAATTACATAGCAAGACGATGTTTTTTGAAGGTGTTGGTGGACGAATGAGAGTCGTTAATGCCCCAGTGGAAAATATGCAAGCGCTGATTTAAATCAGTATTTTGAAGTCAGGAATATATCATAAATGTCATATCATCATGTTAGTGTCAGTCTGACTCCTGGTCAGATTAAAAAACTGCAGTCGGCATCAGCGAAGCAATATGGAGTAAAAATATCACTAGCGCGAGAACAAATCGCAGGTGGTCCCAATAAACTACCTCTAACAGAACGCCAGCTCAAACATTTCAATGAAGCCAAACAATCAAAGAAAGGTATACGCGTAAATCTTTCTGCGGGTGCCATCAAAGACATCGCTAAGACGGGTGGTATATTTCCACTTCTTGCAGCTATTTCAGCGTTAATAGCGGCTGCAACCCCAGCTGTTGCAAAGGCAGCTGCGTTAGGTGCAGTTGGAACCGCTGCTGCAATGGCATTAAAGAAAGCAACAGGAAAAGGAATTATGCATGCAGAAAACTTAAAAAAAGGATCACGGACACAACAACACGGAAGACGTCTAAGAGCACCAAACGTGTCACAGCCGGGCCGTCTAAGATTGCCAGGCCCACGATACGGTCGCGGTCTGAGATTGCCAGGAACGATACCTCGTTGATTTTCCCACTGTCTAATTTTGATTTACTCGATGCTGCTACGCGATTAAATATAAAATATTTCAGAGGTGTTTTTATGCGTGATCAATTACCACACAAACCAAACAACGTTGAAACCGGAATAATCAACCTCGATAAAAACTCTGGTCATAGTATTCATTGGGTTGCTTACGCGATTGATCCACGTGGAATTATTTATTTCGATTCGTACGGACTGGCACCACCAAAAGAATTTTTAAAGTATGTCACTGGTGATTCTATCACTGGCAACATTCCAATCTGGTATTCAACGCTACCAACACAAACATTAACGGATCCACCAATATGTGGCCGTGAAGCACTGGCAGTACTTGATGCTGTATCAAGATCAGCGAAACCACCCCATAAGGCTGTACACGAATATACGAGTTCTGTTTTAAATAATCCCTAATCCTATAATGGTAGATATTTATAGAAGATCAGCTAAAACTAAAACCCTACAAGCACCATCCCAAGACTTACTCAAGCGAGTAACAAGGCAGATCAATGATGAATTATCTGACCTGCTCAATCTTTCCAACGTTGATCGAAACGAACTTGTTGTATTTCAAAACCGTGAAGGAAAATTGATGACGAGTAATATTTCAATCAATGATATTATTACTCGTAATCGATTATCGCGAGAAGGTCTTGTTGCTGTATATGCTGTATATGACAGCGAGGGCAAACTTGTTCCTAGTATTGTTACTCCGACGTCGATCCGAGATAGCATAACTGAACGAGTGTTAAAAGCCGGCGATGTAATGAACGACGTCATTAACATGAATAACAATAAAATTATTAATGTAGGAGAACCAACAAATAATCTCGACGCTGCAACAAAAAAAAAAAAAAAATATGTAGACGATAACAATGTTCCGATGACAACTTCGTCGATGGAATGACCGCATTTAGAACTGAATTTTCTAATCATGTACAACTGTTTATGAATTTTCGCAGAAACGTAAACAGAACCACTAGTGAATTTTTTGGAAGTCCACCAACCGTTGATATTAAATTCGCAGACGTTAACATGAAACTCAACGATATTGTCAGTGGAATTCCTAGTATCGTTCAAAAAACTAATCTGATTAAAATTCCTCACACACAGATTAACAATATCGTGTACACAGTATCATCAGGATCATCAACGTGGACACCGCAAAATAACACTATCAAACATACCGCAGAAGTAACTGGCGTGTACAGGCTGTCCGTATTTAGTTCTGCAAAATTTAGGATATTTACTACATTTCCATGGCGTCATTCAACCAATAATTTTTCTGGAACTGTATCTATTATATTAAATGAAGATACCGAAGAAACGTTTATACTGGAACCATCCGATAAAAAAATAACCACAGCGTCGTACTGGTGGTGTCTGGAATTTGTAGCTGAAACACCTCAATTAATTATTTAATGTAGTATAATGATAGACGTTCTGCGATACAGATACAATCAAGTAACGGTGTGGCAAAACTAAACTAAAAAATATCATCGACGATTATACAATAAAAGTGAAAAAATATCGGCGACGTTTGGTTGTCGTTGACGTGGTTGTCTATTCAGTTTCTGCACTTGTTGCTGGAACCGGTGTAATATTGTCAACGTTGACAGCGTCAGTGCCAATCGTTGTAACGATTATCGTTTCATCCGCAACAACTATCGCGGGTATTTTTAATATTATTGCAAAGAAGATAACTACATGCACGAACACAAAATTACACGAATATGTGGTAAAATTACATACAGCAACGACAGCATATTCCAAATTATCATCGCTGATCTCGTCGTCGCTCAACGATGGTAGAATATCCGATGAAGAATTCAGCGCGATGGTAAAAATATACAATGAAGTATTTGACGACGGTGACAAAGTCACTGTTGAAGAAATCAGGATTTAGAATAATAATAGTATAATAATGACAACGTCATTGGAATTACTACAACAGATCGTCGTTAATACTGCTCCGGTAAGAACTACAATGATATCAGCGAGTTTAACTAATCCTGAATTCAGTATTAATTTTCCAACTGCAATTCCAGCAAGCGAAATAGCATTAGCGCAATTACGGGTTTATTATAGTTGGCCAAATATTAGATCAAAATCGTTTGGTGGACTACAACCGAATAATTCATTAGTATTTGCAAATAAAAACAAACCCGATGGAACTCCTGACTGGCAAGTAGTCAGTATTCCAATGGGTAGTTATCAGATAGAACAGATCAATGAAGAATTTCAACGTAGAATTAAATCCATCACAGGAAAAGAATCAAAGATAGCCATTACTGTTCAGGAACCAATGCTGTCATCGGCCATCGAAACATTATCGCCGGATTACGCCGTGGACATATATCAAAGTTCGATTAGAACTGTGTTAGGATGGCCTGAAGTTGAAACTGTTTATCAAGGTCCACCAGAACCGACCAAAAAAAAATTTCTTACAACAGAAAAAAGATTTATAAAAATTCCAGAATATTATCACGGTAAACTTTCTTGGTTAAGACCTGACCATCCATCATTTAATTGATAGCGATGGAACGAGAATTCCTAAATGTCCTGATGCAATACTTGATGTGGTATTAAAACCAATAGTAAAAGAAATTATTTTACAAAGAACCGATTGACAAATATGTTACTCTGATTGATCTTGAATATAATCATAAATAACTGATTTAAAGAATTTCTTTTTATCATTATCACAAATCTACAGCGAAGATACAAAACAACAGATCATTGAAACAATACTACATTTAATTAAAGTTAGATCAGATCTGAATATTATCAATCAATCCATTATCTTAAAAGTGATTGAAGAGGAAAAGTTTTACCCAAAAGGACGAGATATTTTTCTTGATCATTATAAAATAACCAGAGAAAAATTACCAACATCTGTGATACCAGAATTCGACACGGATAAATTAAAAAGTAGACTCAGCGATGTTATTGACAATTACTTTCCCAGAATCCTCGAATCGTGGAGAAAAATAGCTCCACCGCCAGATATTCTCAGATACAACAACGATCCATACGGCGGATGTCGTCATGTCTCGCCGAGCATCGTCAACATTACTTTAACGATCGCGGTCAATCTAGTGTGTGATGTCACTGATGGTAGTTATCAAGTTGACGCTGACAAATCCAATCAGGCCCAGCAAGGATACATTCTGTATTCATTTACCCCTCAAGTACCCCCAGGCGATTTGATTGTATCAGAACCAATCAACATTGTTTATCTAAAATGTCATAGTCCACGTTTATCGCGGATACATTTCAAACTTACTGACCAGACTGGCCACTTGTTGGGCCTTAGGTCAGAAACGTTGAATTTAAATCTGTATGTAAGATCATAGATCTCGCGTTCGTAGAACGTCATCGTAGAAAACACCAAGCAAAAAAAATGCCCCCCCCCCCTTGACGTTGTCAAGGATAAAAAAAATTTTTTACCCCGTGATAATCAGGGTCAGAAATGAATTATTCTTTTTTAGCTGGTACCACGTCCGTGGCTACACTATTGGTAACGTTGTCACTACAGTCACTTTCTCTATGAACGGAGTCACACTCGTCCTTATCTTTCGCTAGTAACTCTTCCGCAACTTCGTTCAATGACTCCGTCATCGACATAATATCTCTCAACTGTTTTATACGAGCGTGTACAAGTCTTTTTGTTTCGTATTCGCGAGATAATTCTGACCTAACCTTTTCGATTGAACGTGAAAGGGGAACAAATAATTTCACTTGCGTATCCGTGATTGCTGCCAGCGATTGTAACATCGACTGTTCGATTAACTTTATGAACCTATAATCGGAGGGCAGCGTATATCTATTTTTTTGCTGATTTCCGAGATTGTAATGTTTCAAAATCACTCATAATTTTTTCAGGATCAAGCTCATCAGATATTTTTATACCGCTGTGTTGTAATTGCTTAATAGCAGCAATAATAGCATTAATATTTTCATGATTCATTATATGATAAATATTTGTTTTAAAAAAATATATTTCTTAATAAAAATAAAAATATTTTAGAGAATCTGACTGAATTCGCAATTTCGATGGGTATATTACCTGTTAAATTTAGAAAATCTGACTGAATTCATAAAAAATAAAATTTTATTATAATAAAAATATATTTCTGAATCAGATAAAAATAAAAATAAAACTAAAACTATTTTAGAGAATCTGACTGAATTCGCAATTTTGATGGGTATATTACCCGTCAAATTTAGAGAATCTGACTGAATTCGTAATTTTGATGGGTATATTTCCTATCAAATTTAGAGAATCTGACTGAATTGGCAATTTTGATGGGTATATTACCCGTCAAATTTAGAAAATCTGACTGAATTCGCAATTTTGATGGGTATGTTACCCGTCAAATTAAGAAAATCTGACTGAATTTCATAAAAAATAAAATTTTATTACAATAAAAATATATTTCTGAATCAGATAAATAAAACTATATTTCTGAATAAAAAAAAAAACAAGAGCATTGACGATCAGTCTACCATTCAACGGGGTCCCTTTATTGCCAGTAAAGCCTTTACCTAAGAGTCCTTTCTTATTTTTTTGTTAAGGCCTTTTCTTACGGCTCACGGCACTCTTCATGGTTAAGACCTATCTTGTGGTCCACAGGCACCTTACGAGACTATTTTGTCCGGCGAACATCCTTTCTGAATGTCCTTGTGTGGGTACCCTTCAGTGAGGTGACAAGGTCACGAGCTCACATCAACGCTGTTGTTTATTTTTGAGGGGCTCCAATTTTCAAATTTCATGCACACTCCCCTCCCCCAATCAAACCCTGGAGTGAGTGCAAAAACAGCACCCACCACGTTGTTCGACGTGGTGAGGAAGTGTACAAGAAATTTCTTAGGGCAGAGCCCCCCACTGTTCTAGAAAAATCTGGCATCATAACGTCCCATCGACAATGTGTCTGCCATGGGAATCGAACCCCAGGCTTCAGTATCAGAATCCAACGTTCTTAACACTGTACCACAGTCCCATTCTTACAAATACGATGTTCGAAAATTACTATAATGTTACCTATGCTACGTAAACTGCAGTGATAAATCCTACACACGTTTCAGCTGAATAAAATGCAGTGTGATTTCATACACGAAACTGTAGTGTGGATTTATTTTAATTTTAACTGAATACAACCTGGACATAAAATACCTATATTTTTCTGCCGGATATAGTTGGGAAACAGATGTCGAGTGAACTAACTGGAAGATCTAAAAAAAACCTATTTGGAATTTGCATGGTTGTATTGAAATATAAAAGTAACCTACCTGTAATTTGCTCGTCCACGTTGAAAATATAAAAGTAACCTACCTGAATCAAACTCGTAAACAATCTGAATTTATTAGAGTGAAAAGATGTAAATTACAACCACCGACTACAGACAGTTACTGAACACGACACACAAAAACACAAAATAAATAAATCGCGACGGTCATATAATCAAGCGGGACAACTGCTTAATTAATCTATCAGAGAGAGATTTACTTGACGGAGTTATCTCGCTTCGTCAACTACAATATTTTCTTGTTTTATTCAGAAGTGGTCGCGTACTTAAATTTTATTCGCTGATTATATTTATTTGAAAATACCGATCTGGTTATATTATCTGCCACATGTTTTACTGAAGCACGGTGAATACCGAAATATTTACCAGCCGCATATATCGACTGGAAAATTATTTCTTCATCTGTCTCTGTATTCGTGGATACAACTGATCTTGGTGACTTATCATTATCACCAGATCTTCCGAATTTACAATTCTGACTCTGTGTAACAACCCGCAGGTTACATAAATTATTATCTTTCGGGTCTGAATTAATGTGATCGATTACAAGTCCGTCTTCGATGACCCCATGAAAACACTCGAACACAAACCTATGAGAGTGATATTTTTTCCATCACTAAACATGATATACCCAGTATTAGTAACAAAACCAACTGATTTTTTTAATCTGCAGTTTCTGATGACATCATCACCAGCCGCTTCATAATTTTTAATTATTGGATGTTTCACAAATTCATTTTGCTTCATTTATACAGTAATATTATTTGTCTAAATGATTATTTTGAAACCTGGCGAGATAATCTTCTGCGGTTTTTATGGGGGGGGTAACCTGGCGATTTTTTTATCATAATATCGTTTCAGCTCTCTGTATCTTTTACCACCGCATTGCACACATAACCGTGTTTCTCCTCTGACCCCAACACCACATCGTAAACACGGTTTCGGTCCTAGACTCCATTTGCGAAAACTTTGCATGTGGTAACTACAGAATTCATTCACGCATGATTTATTACAAGGAAGAGAAAATCTTATCATTAACCACTTGGATTTGTTATTTGCTTGTATCATTATATATATAATTAAAGTTTAATTTAACATATATTTGTCCTAATTATAGCATGGAGGAATTTGAGAGATTATCCGCAATTGAACCTTCCAGAGCAAGATTCTATCTTGACAAACTACCAAAATCTAAATTTAGTTTTTCGATGCAAGATCTGGCTTTGATAAATAGCGATATAACTGATCATATCCGTGAAGCTAAAAAAGAATTTCACAACGATGGTGCGGATCATACTTGATCAACATTCAGGATCATCAACGACACCAAAGGCGTTGTCGATGTTAGAATGCATGACCAACGAGGTAGAAATATTATCAACTATCTCGATGATCAGCGATATATTATGCTGGTAAAATTTATTATGCAGACAGATGACGACACTTGGATTATCCATGATAAACGTGACCCTGTACGACTTCATACTGGAAATAATAATGTTATATTAAATAAAAAATCCAAACCAGGAACATTGACTGGTATTGATAAACCGTATTATGAACGAGCGTATCCTGTAACTGCAGTTGTTTATGCGATATATCCGCTAAATGATAAACCTAGCGTTGATGATCTCAAACCAATGAAATTGTCATCGTTGACAAAATCAACGAGGCAAAATTGTGTAGCTGAGCGAGTTACAGAACATTTCACAAACGCGGTACGAGGAAACGGTTTAACTGATCTAAGACGTAAAAAAATAAATAATTGGGAAGCAGCAGTTAAAGATACCGGAGCATCTATCAGCGACGTTGTTAAGTTAGAAAAAGAATTAAGATTTCCGATCACGGTGAAGACATTAACAGGAGAGATTTTATACAAACCAAAATATACAAAAAACGGAGCTCCAATAACGATCATTGATCATAACGCACGCGCATGGACGTCCGCGGTAACAATATTTCCACGGGATAGAACAGTTAAATTTTACAGCGATTATATATTCGACGCTATCAACGATATCAGTAAGAGTGACTCTGTGTCCATGTGGTTATTTCAAAGTTCAGATTCGTATTACGATCAGTTTGTAAGGCCTAACGGAGAAATTTATCGTGAAGAATCTCTCCATGAAGAAATGAAACATCTTGCATTGAAATATAATTCTGATAATGTCGAAGTTGAACAATTACTGAATAATTGCTTTACAGTTCCATCAGTTGCGGCTCACTTTGCTCAAGAGAAAAATTCATGGAAAACGACACGATTAGAATTTCTTGAAGACATCCAGCACAGTTGTGTCGAATACGGACACGGCGGATTGTGGAATACTAAATACGATCACAGCGACATTATATCGGTTGATATGGTAGCGTGTTATCCTGGAAGTTTTCTTGGATACGGAGAATGTTCTGAATACTTTAAGCGATTTGGACATCCCACACACGAGATGACCAGAGTTGCGATAAACGGACTCTTACCAAATTTTGACTTAACCGGATTTGCTTGTATAGAGTCATTTGAGTTTTGCGGTGATCTGCATCCGATTATTTATGTTTGGTTTGGAAGACATTTCTCAGAAAAATATTGGGCTCCAATAGTACTATTACGGTATATGCTTGATACTGGAATTTTAGTGTCGTTGAAAGTAAACGAAGCCATTATATCGTATCGTCCGCAGAAACAAGTTTGGTTGCCACAACCCCTGAGAGAATATGAAGAAAATCCTGATATGACTGATTATGAAAATAAAGTTTCAAAAGATCTTGGTAGGAAAATAATCGGTAAGTTTACTCAAGGAGGATAATATGACCATAAACGAGCGTGCACAAGAATAATTATGGGCGATGCTGAACTCGATTTTATAATTGCTGATACAACGGAAAAAAATACATTTATGAGTCGGAGTAATGCTTATTTATCAGACTTGTCTAAATTAGGTACAATGGTGAGTTATACTGATGGTGAGTCACCGCAGTTTACTCATTTAAGATCTTCTATGCTCGCTTACGTTTCTATAAATTTATTATCGATGATAAACAGATTCCCTCGTTACGCGGTTAGAGTTACCACGGATTCATTTTACATAAATAAAAAATATTTAGATTTACTAAAACCGCTACTCGGTAATGGTGAATGGGGATCATGGAGAATAAAACAAGAAAATATACTTGACTATTCCGAATCTGCAGACGTTGAAATCAGGGAAATATATTACAGGAATGACAATCAAATATTAAAATCATCGGCACCATCTGTGTTTGATCCTGTGGCCAGACATAAAACCGTTTATCTCAATGGGCCTGGAGGTTCTGGAAAAACAACACGTGCCATTGAATTATTTCGCCGTAATGATGTTACGGGTTTGAAGAACTCCGTTGACATGATTGTGCTGACACCTACACATAGACTAGCCAGAGAAATAAAACAACCAGGAGTAAAATCTCAAACTTATCATGGTTTCTTCAGATGGTGCGGGGATACGTGGACAACATCGCGAATGGGTGAAAAACATATACCCCAGGATGAAATTTGTACAGTGTCGCTGGAAACATTAAAAATATTTCTTGATTGGTTACTGACAGCGAATACTGCTGTGATAATGTGCGACGATCATGGTCAACCACCACCTTTCGTTGGGCAGTCTCCACACGAGTGGTTAAAAAAGTTTGTTGATTATTATGAGGAGATAACTGACGATCATAGAGCTATTGATGAACCCCTGAGAGAATTTAAAAGATTAATCAGACTACAGCCAGATAAAATACAATGCGATATAATGCGTGAAATAATTCCGGAAACTCCTGTGAATGATTTTTGGAATTTATGGAGACCAAATGATTTAATAGTTGCGAGTAGAAAAATAGTTCGTGATGAATTGCAAGAGAAATTATTTTTGTTACATAAAGAAAATTTTTCAAATCTACCTGTACCATTGTGTTATCGCCCAGCGGATACTCGACGACAGAATATTGAAGTTGAAATTCCAGGACGAGACACTGAAAGTGTCCAGAATCAAAATCTTGTATTAAATGATATTGTTTTGGTTGATGTTGATGTTGTTGAGAGCGGGTTGATCATGGATAAAACTCCATGGAAATTAGGATATGCTGTAATGATTCATTCGTCACAATGACTATCTATTACTGATACAAATATCTGGATTGTCGATGATAACATCGAATGGTCAAAATTAGTTTATCTCGCAGTGTCTCGAGTTAGAAGAATATCTCAACTGCACAGGGTTATTATGAATTTTACAGAAAGTAATAATCAAACTGCTAGTGACGACGACGACGAAGTCCTTGATGATGTCAAGGTTGGCGTAATAAGAAAAAAACTATTTGGTTATAAGCAATGTGACAAAAAAAATAATCGCGACTTTGATATTGATACTGAATTTATCATGACGTTAAAACAACGACAGAATAATCATTGTGCAAGTTGTAACTGTAATATGCTGTGGGAATATTCAAATAATAATCCAAGACAATTTACCGTAGATAGAATTAATAGTAGTCTTGGTCACACACGCGAAAATGTGATGCTGACCTGTCTTGAATGTAATCGACGTAGGGGTGCCAGTTTACAAAAGTGAACGCGGTGGTAATTGTGTGTCTTCGGGAATTACTTGTAACTGTTCAAGTACAAATCCACGCTGAGGAGCATTCGAATCCAGTCTGTAGATTGCAGGTCTACCCGTGGATCTAACCACGCTAGAAATTGTATGTGTAGTCACACTCCAGATAGGATCAGTTGCTCTTTTTTTACCCACTTCAAGTTCACCGGGATCATACAAATATCTAACAGTCACATTACCTAACACTGGCTGTTCTGAAACCTCACGTCGTTGTCCGTAGCCATCGCAAAGGGGTATATGTTTCCTTGTAATTGCATTAATAGGTTTCATAAAAGTTGCACGAGTAATTTCATTATTTAACGCAGCTATCACACTTGGTAATCTTGCAACCCATTCGCGAGATCTCATGTCGCTCTGAATTATTTCCTTCGCATACTGGTATCCAAATAACCGCTCAGCGAGTGTTCGATTAAATCGCTCAACTATTGCCTGATCACGATTAATTGCGGTGTGTCCTCGTCTGATTTTGACATTATGTTGCTTCGCCAGCGATGATACTACACCAAGAAATTCTTTGCCATTATCAACTTGTAATAGTTGTGGCCATCGCAGACCACCATGTGGTCCGGGTCCTCGTTGATAAATTCGTTCAAACGCAGATGCAACTTCAGTTACTGTTTAAGTTGATAGCGGCTCTGCTTCTTTATATCTACTTGCAACATCAACGACAGTTAACGCGTATTTGTATGTGCGTGATCCGCTAGCGGATCGATGACGTCCACGTGTTTTAATACTATCATGTGGTAAAAACAAAATATCTGCTTGATTAACTTCATTGGGAACGCTGACATCAAAATACGCGTACTGAATTTTTTTAGGTGGACGTAGATATATTTGCCATATTGCCTGTCGTGCTAACTACGCTTCAGCAACAGTACGTGAGACTTTTGCTGCTTCAGCAAGTTTACTAATCGCTGCTCTGCCTCTCCAATATTCTCTTGGGCTATAATAAACAGATTCCATTATAATAGTTATATAATTAATTACCAGCTCCTAGCATTAGTTTACCCTTCATAGCAGATTTCACTAGAAAACTAGCGAGTTTTTCTCTAAGAGATTTATCTTTTAGAGAATTTAACGCATGAATCAACTTCACATCTGCAATATGTCGTTGCTGTAAATCTTTGTTTTTATACGCGACGTCATGAATATGACACGCTTGATCAATTGCGTTTATTGGATATTCCCCTGGTTTTGGTTGATTTTGGTCATTAAGTCGAATATCAAGTCGAGTTCCAGGACCACAATAATTATATCCTGGCAGATGTTTTTCTCCGGGATACTTCGCCCACGGAACCCCTGGTAATTTTCCCAACGAAGCAGCGATATCACCTCCTGTCTTTGTGCTAGACGAAATAAATTTGTATTTTTTTGTACCACATTTTTCACACTTATCTGTCAGTGCACGCCTTTTATTTTTTGTCGTCGTTGTGGTTAATCAAGTGGTGGGGTGGTTGCAGTGCATCGAACGCAATATAGATTGATGTTATTTATCATATGGATATAATTTACTTCTCAGCGACACGAAAACAAGAGCCAGTCAAGCATCACCCAGCGCTACTGAATTCTATCAGGATGATAATAATGGGTCCATCTGGATCAGGCAAAACACAATTATTGCTTAATTTGATAATGAGATGGCTCAAGCAAGTGGGATAAGTTATATTTAGTAGCTCCGTCCGTGGATGATCAAAGATGCTATGAAGTACTTAAAGATTTTAATGAAAATGCAAGGTCGTTTAATGAAAACGGCGATAATATTATTGATTTTATTACCGATATTGATGAAGTCCAATCCGTAGATGACCTTGACGGATTTATTAACAATCTTGTAGTATACGATGATGTGATGCTGGATAAACAATCAAATCCTGCCCTGATATTTTCCAGAGGTAGACATAAAAACACAGACGTGATTTATGTTACCCAGCGGTATACACAAATTCCAAAAGTGATCAGAAATAACTGTAATATTTTAGTTGTGTTTAATGGAGTCGATACACATACGCTGCAAAACATTCATCAAACTTGGTATTCAGGGGATATGGATATGATTAAATTTAAAAATTTCTTTTGAAAAGCACAAGCTACCCCACACGGATTTATCACAATAAATTTACATGATCCTAGGTCGAGGTATCGCATAGGTATCGATAACATTTTTGGATAAAAACACAGAGCAGCAGAGAGGGTGGACCGACAAAAAATGAATGTGCGACACGCAAACAAACACGCCTAAAAATTTGAAAAAAATACGTCAATGATGGAGTAACAAAAACGAGCTAACCCACAAGATTTGACGTTAACGCGGTCTATTTACCGCAGTAACGAAATGTGCTCGGTTAGAGGCTTCTGTATGACGTTATTGACCTTATTTTTCAGTCTTTGTAGGAACCTTTATTTTTGCTAACGGACTCTCGAAAAAGTTGTAGGGTCCACCCTCTCTGCTGCTGAAAGTTACTGGTTTTTGACTGGTTCTCCTTTCTCGCAAACGAATAGAACCTTATAAACATTTTCTTTTCATGCATAACATGGTAAACCAGTCATAATGTGGACAGTTTCAAGCTGCACACTTTCTATTTTGATCAAATTCTCCTCACAAAGCGTCCAAAACTACACTGGCAAATTCCTTTTTGAGACTATGACAAATTAGAAACAATTTTCAAAAAGTTGTTTTTCTTGGAAAGCTTAAATTTGAAGGTTCTTAAGAATGCCAGTTTCTGATTTCTTTTTTATCGCTATCTTCAGCATGTTCGTTCCTGTTAGACTCTTGCTGAATCGTCAAACTGGAAGTGTTTATGAGAATTCATAAATTGTAAATGTCGCCATCTAAAAAATATATGACGTACCTGAATATTTGACCTTTTATTAGAACAACATTTCATTCGTTTTGTAGCTTTCGGTGTCATAAGGCACTATTCTGACCAGTCATTTAATGTTTCCAAATCATGGTTAATCACTTGTTCTATTTCAGCATTAGTATAACACGAATAACATAATGTTGACTCCTCTGCAGAAAGATTAGTACGTGAACTAATTGATTCAGTAATATAATTTACATAAATAACGAAAAACAGTCTAAACTGCTGCACTACTTGTTGCTTTATGTCAAAGTCTAAAGTTATATCTTGGCATGTTCAGCGTTTAATTAAAATTAATTTTATGACATTTTATTTTTATTAATAATATAATTTTTCATTTTTTTTAATATATTGTATTAACGAAAACGAAAGACAATGCTCTTTATCTAGGAAGGTGGTGTAAATTATAATTTATCTACAGTTACACTTGTGTTAAAAATACATTTTGATGTAAATTAACTTATTTGCGATACAAACGGTATTTTTATCACCACTCTCAGATATGCAGTGGTCTTTTTAGACGCGCAATGTCCGAACTTTTATCCATGGAAATGTCTTTTACCGTGCCAAAAAAAAAAAAAAATGGTAAAAGAAATTAACTAACCAAAAAAGGATAAACACTTATGATTCGAAAGAAATTCGCAAGCATCCGCGTGTTAAGCAGCTGAAAAATAAAATTTAAAAAAAAACAAAACAAAACTTACCGGTATCACCCGCATAAAATGAGTGCATGGGGAGCTCAGACTTATCGGTAATAAAACCATCGTCAAATCGCCACACGTAATCGTTGTTGTCACAATTACATCGCTTGGTTTCATTTGCGCATGAGTGGGTCATGCCGCAAGCGCAATTACCGCTTCCTGGTTCTGCACCGCCAAAATAATTCGTAACTCCCTCGGTGCGATTTTTCCAGAAGGTAGTCAGCACGTCTTCATTATTAGGATTATGAATGACTGCAGCGAAACATTCCCATTTCATGTACTGCTTGCACTCAGCGGACGAATCGACTACTTTTATTGCGGCCGCCCAACCAATATCGTATGTTAGTAAGATCTGGTATTCTCCGGCCCCTTCGTAGCCCTTGACCTGGGTCCGATTTTCTGAGTCGTGATCTGCAAATACAACAGACCTCACATTAAACACAGTAAGTCCATGACTTTAGAAGATAATTTCATAATAAGGTGCATGAAACAAAATATCCTAGTTGGTTTGATATCGCTTGACAAGACTTGCAAAATCGCCCGACTATTGCACTAAGCAGGCTTACGTAGTCTTGTAAAAACACAACCCTATGTAAGCTCTTTCCTAAACTTTAAATCACATTTGATTTATCTTTTTTAAAATAGACTGGTAACAAAGGTACAAGTACGATTACTATGATAGTCGCTTGCTTACGACTTCCAACCAACATCGTTATGACATAACTCTACTTACCAAGTTATATCGAATTTGAATGAGAAATATAGTTCCTAGATAAGAGAGGTAACAAACTCAGCCAATCAAATGCAAAGCATCTCATTAATATGAGCAGATCTCTCTTATTGTTGTACCTGTGTCCTTTGGATCATTTTGGCGGGGTCCCCTGGATTTACGCGCGTGGCCCCCTGTGAGCACGACATTTGGAAATAAACTTTTAAACAAGTTTTATATTATACTGAACTTAAAATTTTATTCCATCGCTTTAAAATTACTTTTTCTCTATTGATATATTTTTAAAAATTACTAACGCGCGGGGGCCTGTGAGGGCGGGGACCGATTGGGCCATATCGGTCCAATCGGCCTAAGACCGGCCTGAGCCTATTTACCAGTCTCGTACAAGCCTATTCACTAGTGACGTATAAGCCTGTTCACCAATATCGTATAAGCCTATTCACCAATCTCTTATAAGCCTATTCACCGATTTCGTATAAACCTATTCGCCAATCTCGTATAAGCCTATTCACCAATCTCGTACAAGTCTATTCACTAGTCACTTATAAACCTAGTCACCAATCTCATATAAGTCTTTTCGCTAATCTGGATCAAAACCGCATTTAAATACACTTCCTAGAATGGTAAAATCTCAGTCAACAGAGGCATTATCTCCTAATAAACATGTATAGGTCTCTCTAAAAAAAAAAGTAGATTTCAAGATCTTGATGATATTATCCTATTTAACAAGTCTGGTTAAAATTGGGTCAGAAATACCGTCTCTCGAAGAAGCTTACCCAGCCAAATATATGATCACCTGATTGATACGCGTAGATCTGGCTGATAATAAATTTCGTTGGATATACTGATGATATAAGTCTATTTGCCAGTGTGACAAATTACTAAGCAAAAATAGAGTTTCTAGTGTGTTGACAAACAGATGCAAGATTTACTTTTAAATATGCATGAATCTTGCTCGTAAACGCTTTTGTCCTAGGTATTGCCGATTTAAATATATTTGCCAACTTTGATGAAAATCCGATCAGAAATACAGTTTTTAGAGTCGCAACAAACTCTGTAAATCAAATGCAAGATCACCTAATTAATATGTGTTAATCTATCTCATTATCGAAGACTTCTTACTTTTAATCGTATAAACCTCTTTCCAATTTTGATCAAAACTGGGATCATAAATATGGCTTCCATTGTGATAACATGATCAGGTAATCAGACGCATCATTATCTCGTTAATATGAGTGGATCTCGGTCTTCTGAACCCCATCTGAGATCTTGATGATATAATGCTATATTCCACGTCTGATCGAAATCTGATTAAAAATTATGCCATCCAGATTGATAACATGCACAGCCAGTCAGATGAAAGATCGCTGCACTTGTGTACGACCTTGATCATGCAAGTAAATATATATATATATATATATATATATATATATATATATATATATATATATATATATTATAATTTGTTTAAAATTGGATGAGAAAAATGGCTCCAGAGAGGTAACAATCTCAGCTAATAAGATGCAAGATCACCTCATTAATATGATGTGTGGATCTCGCTCATTATCAAATTTGCCTGAAATATTAATAATACAAACCCACATTCAAAGTTTGATCAAAATAGGGGAATAAATATGTGTAACAACGTATTGACTGACTATGTACAAAGACAGGTTATAGAGTTGATACTCACGGAGGACAGTGATAGCTCTTCCTGGTTCAGAGTCAAAGTCGCACTCTACTTGTACTGGAAAGAAGTACACATCAGGTCCGTCGGGATCAATGTCAGCCATGCAGCTCTGAGACAAGCCTTTTGCTGCCCAGTCGGAACAATGGATTGCTTTAAATGGATAGATAAACATATTATTTTTAGCTCTTCATTTATATGCCTACTTACCCACTTACATATGTGTTTATGTAATTACATACATACATACATACATACATACATACATACATACATACATACATACGTACGTACGTACATGCATACATAAATACCTACATACATAACATACTAAACATACATACATATATACATACATACATAAGTACGTCCGTAAGTACATACATACATACATGCATGCATGCATGCATGCAGACAGACAGACAGACAGGCATGCATACATACATACATACATACATACATACATACATACATACATACATACATACATACATACATATAATGTTTTTTCCATTAGAGTAAGTCAAATATTCATTCGCTGTCATGTTTCTCATATTGCTACTAGATGTTATGAAATCAATTATTTGGGTTACTGTTTTCTTAAAGAAACGTGTGTTGTGATTTCCAACAAAAGTTTTATTTTCAATGTCACTTTACCAATTAATAAATATATTTAGGGAGCATTTTTGTCTAAATAAGTTTAAAACTATGAAGTGTTTTCCTTTTCTTCAAACTCATTAACTTTCCTCTTGTAAAACTCTTTTCCCTAATGAAACTGTATGGTGTCAGGCTTTCTCGCTTGAAAGATTTGTTTCAAAGCACCGGGTATGTCATGTCCGTCTTTTGTGTTTACTTCCTTTGAAAAGTAGTTTGAGAAACAAATATGTTACTGTCAAGATGCATTCTTATCCATTGCTGTAATTTTCGTATTCATCCATGTCAACAATGTCTAATTGTCCCTTCTCCAGGGAAATCTTTTTCTTGTTTGCTTGTGTAGTAGTCTTTCAATTCAGCATATTTTTATTTTATTATTTTTTCTTATTTAAATGGTTCTCACAATTTATTGATATTTGTGTAATCAATTCGACCGTCAGGATCATAGTGAAGATGTCTCAAGTACTGTTCCTCTTTACGTCCCTATTACAGTAATATTTTTAAATATGTCCATTTAAAGACACCGCTTACCGAGTGGTCTGCATGAGAATGTATGACAGCTAGCAATCTCAGAGCTATTTCCAATGCAGTCAGTCGTCAGATTACCATATGACTGCATGTCACAGATTCTTGATCGGTCACGCAAACCCCCACCACATGTAATAGAGCATAAAGACCAATGACTCCATGGCGACCAATCTCCAGGGACTGCAAGAATAAATAAATAAATAAATATATATATATAT